>JAEMWC010000104.1:590000-620000 GCA_016490735.1 Pachyseris speciosa | reverse complement strand
TTTTCCTTACAAACATTAAACTAAATAAAGTTAAGAATACATTCAGTAAAGCAACAGTCATCCGTTTTCCGCTGTTTCTTGATGGAAAATGTTTCGGAGTGTTTTATAACTGCCGTTCGCAACTCACGAGCTCGCCAACAATACAAAAATGGGTTGATTGAGGAGTTCATAAATGCTAGAGTGTCTGCAAACGCCCAAACCAACATCTGCACCGTATCTAAAATACCCAAGGCCAGTAAATTCGACTGAATCATCACTGGACAGTAACACAGAATCATACAAATGTAATATATAAACGTATTTACGGCACTTCTCTTCGACTGAAGCATGGTGTTCGGATTTCATTGTGTATTCAAACTTTGGACAGCCAACTGTTAAGCTTGAATCTGCGCCTTGTGCCGGCGAACCGTGAAATAAATTCTTACGTAACAACAAGAAGAAATGAACAGACACACGGCAACGCCAACGACTATGGAGAGAAAGAAAACAGTTTGGCTCCAAAAACTAATGCACGGCAACATTAGGCCTGTGAACCAAAAAATAGCCGATATATAAATGGAACGTTTTTCAGTCATCAAGTTCGGATATCGCATGTGATTGTGAAGAGCCAAAAGCCGATTCACACTTATTATGGTCATCATAACAAGAGAGACGGCGCCACAAAGTGAAATTGCCAATATGCTGTAAGCACGCAGTAGCGATCTGTTAGCGAGATGGAGGTTATAAGCAATGTAAACTGGCTGCACGACACGCCCGATAAGGAGATCTGACACAGCAAGACTGCATGAGAAACGTTTGAGGACAAATGAAGCGAAGGAGTTCTTAAAATGGCGACCAACACCAAAATGTTGCCAGTGATGGAAATGAGTATCAGAGGAGCATTCAATACACAGTTTACGACGACAATGATTTCAGGCCGAGAAGTTTGTCCCTCGTACGTGAACCCATCAGCTTTCGAGTCGTTATTCAAAAGGTAGCTGCTGTTGTTTGAAATTTGTCAAACTTCTCTCCGAGTTCCGTTTGGAACTCTAACTTCACCTGCCAGTGATAGCCCTAATTTGAAAAGCCAAACTTCGAAAACTCAAATATTGAAAGTTTCGAATCGATCGGTGCATGTCCAAGGCCATTAAGTCCAATCATCAATATCATTAATAACAGAGTGGGCTCTCTAATCATAAAGGCTTTCTCGGTATCCAGTTGGCAGGTTTTGAACTTCCCTCTGCACGATCACTTGTGAACGTTTTATTTAACTTTCGCTAAGTAAACCACACTGGTAACCAAAACGCAATATAGGAGTCTTTATGAAGCCGACATGGATAATCATCCCGAATAATTTAATTGCGTCTGATAAACCTTAGCCGGCCGGCGTGTGTTTTTCTCACTAGTCGGAGCTTGCCATATCCATTTGTGCAATTTTCCTCTCAGCGGTTGGGCAACAAGCGGTGGTCCCACAAAAAATAACCAAGTAAGGAAAACAGTTAAAAGCCGATCGTTGGCGCCTGTTCTCAGATCGTTTTATGGCCTCAGGCGAAACTGAAGCGTTTCGAAGGGGAAATGTCACGAAGAGTTCGAACCTAGAATTTTCGATTTAGACCCCCTTTACATGAGAACCTGTTTAGGCTAGAATTTCAAAGCAGGTCAGTAGTCAAATACGAGTCAATAGTTACATTCAGTGTAGCTTTAAAATGCATATAGGGCCTGTGTACAAGTGCATATACTGTCATTTACAGATAATTTGTGCATAATTTATACAAATGATATACCACACTTACTGAAAATGAGTAGCTTTTTTCTTAAGAAAATAAGGACCTCTGTTTAGGCTCACTTGGAAAAATCTAGGTTCCTATACGCGCCCTCGGAGTTTTTGGCTGTATCAGAATTCCAGCACAAAACGAAAATGTTGAGCAATTTGTTGATGGAAAGTCAAAACATACTTTTTTGTGATTTTTGCAGTGCAAGTTGCAATTTATTCCCCTGATGGCCATCTGCGGGAAAAACTAATAAATACTAGTGGTGCGGTATACTAAATTAACTGTCAACAATAAGTGTAAATATGTTTTTTCTCTACATTCAAAGCGAAATTGTAAAAAGTCGACATCATCCTTTCAAAGTTAAGAAAATAAGCAGTGGGTGATAAACGGTGATAAAACGGCGATAAAACTGATTCACGGTGCGTTTCGATCGTAGCTTAGGCTGTTGTTGATTGGAGGATTTCGATCCTTGTCGTTCAGACTAGAAATTGTACTGATCGGCTGTTGTGTTGTTTGATCGTCGGCATCCACGCTTCAGGAATTTCAATTCCACTGTCCCTGTTGATGTTGTTAGGGTGAAGTCTTATGTGAATAGCCTCTTTAACCCTACGGGTGTACCAATGTGGGTCTCGGTCAATAAATTTAACTTCGTCCCAGAGCGGATAATGTCCGGTCGCGTTGCTATGTTCTGAAACGGCGGAGGATTGGTTCGAGCAAGCCGTATGTCTCTATCGTGTTTCTTAATCCGTTCATGCATAGATCTTCCCGTCTCTCCAATATAAACCTTACCACATTCGCAGGAAATCTTGTAGACTACTCCGTCTTGTTTTACTGGATCGACAATGTCCTTAGGTCGCACTAGGTGTGATCTAAGAGTTGTGTCAGATCTGATAACAGTCCGTATGCCTTGTTGTTGTAGGCAACGACGAAGAGCCTCCGATGTGCCTTTGACGTATGGCAGAACCACAGTAGATTTAATTTCGGGTTCAGGTTCTTTAGTGGTTGTTCGTCCCTTGGTTTTCGTAAGGTTTTTTACAAACGAAAACGGATAACCGTTGGAAACAAGGACCGATGAGAGGTGTTTCTTTTCATGAGAGATAACTGATGGTTTTGTTATGAGGTGTTTAGATCGATCGTACAGCCACTTGACAATACCGCGTTTTACAGATTGCGGGTGGTGTGAATCATACGTTAGATACTGGTCAGTGTGTGTAGGCTTTCTGTAAACACTGGTAGAGAGGTATCCATTCACATACAAGCAGTAAATTATAGGAAAAGCAAAGAAAAGACCGGGATCTCACATTTCGAGCTCCCATATCGCAACCCCTGAAGAGTCAGAGATAGAACCTTGTTTGTGTTCGATTTGATCATGCGCCAGTTTTAACAAAACAGGACAACATTTTTTATTTAAGTCCCAAACACTGATTGATTTGGCATTAAGAGGTATCCCAAATTACACCTTTTGCTAGTCTTTACCAAAAAATATACTTTCAATAACGTAAGTATCAGGTTCATTAAGGTCAAAATACATTCATTTTAACGAATCGTCATTCATTTTCGTTGTTTAACAAATTCATTAAGCATTTTCGTATATTCATAAACAAACATTAACACGTATAGGCAACCATTTACACTATGGGGCATTCTATAATGCAGACATTAAGGGGGTAGTATACCTGAATGCTACATTTTGTCACTTTTTTACCTTTGATCCTTATTATCTTCTCGAGATTTCACGCCGTCCAAAAAAGCCATCATAGTTTTGTAGCACATAACTCCATAAATATCTCAGAATTTGGGGTTAATTTTAGAGTGTTTATGAAGAAGAAGAAAAGGGATGGGAGAGTGATTTTAAGGAAGGTGCGAAAAATGAAGATTTTAAAGCCTACGACACAATAGGCCATTTTATACGCCGATCGTGGCGAATTTGATCGCCAGCGAAAATCGCCAGCAAATTTCGATGGCGATTGATGCGGGCACACTAGGCAATGTTTTGATCAGATTTGCTTCTTTTTCCTCTGTCCAAAACCAAGCGTTGTTGCTGTCGGCCATTTTGAAAAGTCATGTGATAAAATCGCCCAATTTAATTGGTTGACTTTACTGGCGATTCGCAGCGATGAGCGTATAAAATCGCGGGAACGGGCACACTAGGCGAATGCCGGCGAATTTAATCGCCGCTATCTGACATGTCATATGCAATTATTGCTGCACCGGGAACACTGGGCAATTTTCGCCGATCGCCTAGTGTGTCACACCATCAAGTTAATTAAAATTAAATTTTGAGGTTTCAAATTGAGGGACAAGCACTAAACAGTCCGTCTTCAACCTGACGTGCAACGGCGTTGAAGTGGACTGTCTGAGTGTTTGTGTGTGCCTTATTTTCCCTTAACAGTTTCTTCATCAAATCACTTCTTATTTCGTTAAAATCCAGGTATATTGCCCCCTTAACGTTGTTTTTTAGTTCAATAAGAAAAAACAAACCCTCCGCCTATCAGCAGCCCTTGATCACTGACGATTATTTGGCCCATGAGGTTTCTCGGGGTAGGGTTGCGGGTCCTTTCAGATCTCCTCCCCTTCCCAACCTTCATATAAGCAGCTTTGAGGTTATTCCCAAAAAGGGTCAACCTGGGAAGTGGCGTTTGATAGTGGATCTCTCATCCCCGCGTGCTGCAAGTGTAAATGATAGGATCGACCCTCATGCGTTTACCCTGCACTACATCACAGTCGACCAAGTCATCCGCATGATGACGCGTCTCGGCAGAGGGCCACTTATAGCTAAGTTTCATGTAGAGGCAGCCTATCGGAATATTCCAGTCCACCCACCAGACCGGTTTCTCCTAAGAATGAAATGGCGGGGAACCTACTATGTTGACTTGACCCTTCCATACATTTGGCGTTCGCTCCGCCCCTTACATTTTTAACTGCAGTCGCGGATATGGTTGAGTGAATTCTGGTGCACTCATATAAGGTCTCGGACTTACTCCACTATCTCGATGATTTTATCAAAGTTGGTCCTCCTGCTTCGACTTAGTGTACTAGGAACCTAAGTACTGATTTGGCTGCGTGTGACCGGTTACACTTGCCAAATACATTCGCTCTGCTCCAGTGGGGCATTGAATTGGATTCTGTCAATCAAGTGGCTCCCATTCCAGCTGAGAAGTTTCAAGGCGTGCGGGAGGTGATTGCATCTTAGTAGGCCTGGACGTGGTGCAACAGACGGGAGCTCGAGCCATTGATTGGTCACTTCCATCATGCGGCGAAAGTGGTTTGGCCTGGAGGAACCTTTCTGCGTCGTGTGATTGGCCTGTTGCGCTGATTCAGCAAGAATGACCACCCTATCCGCCTTAATAAGGAGTTCCATCGCGATGTGCAGTGGTGGCACCAGTTCCTGATGGAATGGTATGAGGTTAGTTTCTGGCTTTTTCCGGGAAATACGCCTACAGCAGACGTTGAAGGTTCCTTCGATGAGGCTAGTTCACTAGGCTTTGGCGCGTATTTAGAGGTGGTTCACTAGTTCATGGGTGTCCTCGCAGCAAGAGCAGTCCATCACTTATAAGAACCTCTGTTCAGTGTCCATTGCCGCTCATGTCTGGGGCAACCAGTGGTGCAGGCAGCATGTTCTGTTTCGATCTGCCAATAACAGTGTGGTGCACATCCTGAATGCTAGGACGTCTAAAGTGTCATGTCTCATGCATTTGCCCGTCATTGTTTTTCTTTCTCTGCTTAACATGTACCAGAAGTCTCTAATCGACTGCTGATGCTCTTTCTCGCTTTCACTGGCAGGACTTTCGCCGTTTGGCCCCAGAAGCTCATCCTCATGCAACTCCCATTCCACCGCAGCTGTTGGAGGATCTTATCTCTCCACTTTAGAAGCGCAGTGCTATTTCGTTTTGGCCCAGGGCCTAGCAGCATCTTCTATCGTATGCTACAGCGCAGTCCCATTTTGTATCCTTCTGTCGTCAGCTGGGCAGGATCCACTTGTCCGGGTCTCCTTGCCCAGCGGGTGAATGGACACTGTGCTTGTTCTGGCCAATCCTCCTCAGCATTCTTAAATCAAAGTGTATCGCTCCGGTGTTAGAGCCCTTCTCATCGAGCAAGGTTTCGCAGATCCTCTTCACAACTGTCTTCGCTTGCAGCGTGTCATACGTGGCATCAAACGCTCTCAGGGTTCCTCCTCATCTAGCCGTTTGCCAATTATAGATGACCTTATGTTGATCATTTGGAATTCTTTAAATTTGCAGCTTCCGGGTCATTGTATGATTTGGGCGGAGTGCACGCTGGGGTATTTTGGGTTTCTATGCTCAGCGGAATTCACAGTCCCTTCTTTGGCGAGTTTGTCCACCACGGTGCACCTGGGCGTGCCGTGGACTCCAGCACAGACCCCTCTTGCAATCGCGTCACCATCAAGGCTTGAAAGACTGATCCGTTCCGCAAGGGTTGCTCCATTCATATTGGACTTGGCAAGTATCCCTTATGTGCCGTTCACGAGTTGCTGGCTTACTTGGCCGGCCCTCTACGTCGACAAAGCAGGCATCCTCCTCGCGTAGTCTACTCTCAACTGGCTACGGAAAATTATGGCCTCTGCAGGAATTTCAAGTAATCTCTCTAGCCACAGCTTCCGAATAGGCGCAGCCCAGTCACAGGCCCCAATGGTATTCCAGATCATTTGATTCAGGAGCCGGGACGACGGAAAAGCAATGCTTATCAATGTTACATAAGAACTCCGTCTGCTGCCTTAGCTTTTCTTTCTCAGAAGCTGGCTGGCTTTGCTTACGGCGTTGGTCTTCCAAGCTCAATGTCGCCAGCCTGTGTCTCCATCAGCACAGCTCTCAATCCTCCGCTTGCAGGTAGGCCTTTTCTTTTCTGCCTTAATGGGGTCAAGCTACCAGTCAATGGGCTTAGCGGTGCTTCGAGTCTCTTGGGAAGGTTAGGAGGTTTCCATGTTGCCCGGCCATCGGCAACTTCCGGTCTCCAAGCTCTGGAGAAATGGGTGGTTCCCGCTTGTCGGGTTGCCATGGAAGCCTCCTTAACTAAACTGGTGTATTCTTTAAAGGGAACCTCCACTCTTATTTCATTTTATTGAATTCAGCTGGCAAGCCATCAGTGCCGGGGGTTTTGTTATTGTCGATTGTTGGAAATAATTACTAGCTTCCATATTTTGTTTTGACACGTGGATATAACATTTAAGTGTATAAAAAAGTCGATATAATTATCGCCTATTTTCGCTTTTAAATTTCCCGGGCGTGGCCATTTTGGATTTGATGACTGTAATGGTTGTCAGGGAGCAAATGAAGCAGAAAATCCTTTGTGTTAAACAATAGGGCAACCATTACACGTCATCAAATTCAAAATGGCGGCGCCCGGGAAATTTAATAGCGAAAATAGGCGATGATGATATCGATTTTTTTTGTACACTTAAATGTTATATCCACGTTTTAAAACAAAATTTGAAATCTAGTAATTATTGCCTTCAATTTAGCGTCAATTTGTTGTAAGAGTGGAGGCTCCCTTCAAGTTTTCTGTCGACGATGTTATTCTGACAGCAACTACAGACGCCAAAGCATCAAGTTTTATTAAGAAAATTTTCCCTCTCCGAGGAAGTTATTTCAGCCACGCCGAACAAGGTAAAAACTTCAAATAAAGCAACACTCATCAGTTTTCTGCTGTTTTCTGAAGGAGACTGAATGTTTCGGAGTGTGTTAACAACTGCTGTTCGCAGCTCACGAGCTCGCCAACAATACAAAAATGGGTTAATTGATGAGTTCGGGAATACTAGAGTGTCTGCAAACGCCCAAACCAATGTCTGCACGGTACGTAAAATACCCAAGGCCAGTAAAATCGACCGAATCATCACTGGACAGTAACACAGAATCATACAAATGTAATATATAAAAGTGTTTACGGCACTTCTCTTCGACTGAAGCATAGTGGTGTTCGGATTTCGCTGTGTATTCAAACTTTGGACAGCTAGCTGTTGAGCTTGAATCTGCGCCTTGTGCCGGCGAATCGTGAAATAAATTCCGATGTAAGAACAAGAAGAAATCAACAGACACGCGGTAACGCCAACGGCTTTAGAGAAAACAGTTTTGCTCCAAAAAATAATGGACGGCGACATTAGGCCTGTGAGCCAAAAAATAGCCGATATATAAATGGAACGTTTTTCAGTCATCAAGTTCGGATATCGCATGTGATAGTGAAGAGCCAAAAGCCGATCCACCACGCTTATTATGGTCATCATGACAAGAGAGACGCCACAAGGTTCCACCTTAGGGCCACTACTTTTTCTGCTGTAGATTAATGACCTACCTGAATCCTCGAAGAAACTGATTTTTAGAATTTTTGCTGACGATACAAATATTTTCTATACATCAAAAGACCCAGAACAATTGCAAAGAGTTATAAATAAAGAACTTGGGAATGTTTTAAAATATTGTACAGCAAATAAGCTATCAATTAACTTTAAAAAGACCCATTATATGTTAATAACTTCGCCTACGAAGAAAGTTGATGTTCAAGTATCGGCTTGTGACATAGAACAAAAATCTCAAATTAAATACCTCGGCGTCTTTATCGATGATTGCCTAAAATGGGATGCCCAGCTCCAGTACATTAACAACAAAATAAGAATAAAAAAACATTGGAATTTTATATAAACTTAGATACTATGTGTCTATGAATACGCTCAAACAACTATACTATACGCTTATATATCCGTATCTAAATTACGGGTTAATGAGCTGGGGTACAGCATGCCAAACTAGATTTAAAAGATAAAAATAAGCCATAACAACTGCCTCCGCTGCATCTTCTTTGCAGATAAAAGAGAAAATGCAACACCATACTTTACTCTTTTAGATATCCTTAAGTTAGAGAACATTTTTAAGTTGAAAATTGGTTCCCTTGTCCATAAATTACAATACAATACACAAGAAACACCCCCAGCACTCCATGATCTCGTTTCCCTAGCTTCTGATGTCCATAAGCATAATACAAGATTTGCCACTAGTCAAAACCTATACAGACCATCTTCTAGAACTAATTATGGACTGGCACGGTTCAGAGTAGTGGCATCACAAACCTGGGAAACAATTCCAACGGTAGTTAAGTGTCTACCTTACAATGTTTTTAAGAAGAAATACAAACTTTTCCTACTTGATAGCCAAACATAATTAAAAAATATAAAACATGTAAAAAAAAACAGTTATATTATTTTGTACTTATGTAACTGTACAGTTTGCCTTACTGATGTATTTTCGACTCTAATTTAATCACCAGAGCTCTATAATTAGTGTTACATTCTACTTCCCCCATATCTGTAATTGCACAGAGGTAGTGGCCAACACGAAAGCCTTGCTCCTTTGGCCACTACGCACTTCTCCCCTAGAAGGTAAAATCACATAATATAATGCTCTGCTTGTTTATTATTTATTTATTTCTATTATAAACATTTGTATTTCAGCGAAATAAGTGTGAATAAAATTGAATTGAACAAAGTGAGAGTGCTAACATGTTGTGAGCACGCAGTAGCGATCTGTTAGCGAGATGGAGGTTATAAGCAATGTAAACTGGCTGCACGACACGCCCGATAAGGAGATCTGACACAGCAAGACTGCATGAGAAAACGTTTGAGGACAAATGAAGCGAAGGAGTTCTTAAAATGGCGACCAACACCAAAATGTTGCCAGTGATGGAAATCAGTATCAGAGGAGCATTCAAAACACAGTTTACGACGACAATGATTTCAGGCCGAGAAGGTTGGTCCTCGTGAGTGAGCCCAGCAGCTTTTGAGCCGTTCTTCAAAAGGTAGCTTCTGTTGTTTGACATTTTTCAAACTTCTCTCTGAATGCCGCTCGGAAGTCAAACTTCACCTGTCAGTGATCAGTCCTAATTTGAAAAAGCCAAAAGTTCATATATTGCCCTCTGTCATTAATGATTAGAATTACGATTGGAAACGTTAGGAAAGTTTTCAATCATAATTCTAATCATTAATCACAGAGGGAGCTGTCTATTAAATCATAATGGTTCCTTTCTGTCCAGATTGCAGGTTTTTTAACTTCGCTCTCCACAATCACCTGTCAACGTTTTCAACTTTCGCTAAGTAGACCACAGGTAACCAAAGCGTAATATTCGAGTCTTTATGAAGCGGACAGGGATAGCCAGAGGAGAAAAATCACCCTGAATAATTAAAATTGAGTCTGAAAAGGCTTAGCCAGCCAGCGTGTGTATTTCTCGCTAACGGGTAATTTTCTTCTCAGCGTTTAGGCACATGCGGTAGTCTCGCCGGGGATTTTAAACATGTTTCGCCAGAAACTTTTGCCTTCTTCAGCGCAAGTGTTACAGGAAATGGAAATCTGTATATAACTAACTAGTAAGTACTAATGTGTACGTATACAAATAATGGAAAAAACTATATTAAGCCTGTAAATAACCAAATGAGTCCTCAGATGGATTTACGGCCTCAGGCGAAACTGAACCTTTTCGAAGGGGAAATGTCACGAAGCCTTCGATGTGTTTGAATCACAATATCAGACAAAAATAATTTTCCAGCACAAGACGAAGATGTCGCCGGGGAGTAAATTGTTGACGGAAAGTCAAACCATAATCTTTTTTGGCGATTTTTCGAGTGCAAGTTGAAGTCGATCTCCTATTGGCCATCTGCGCGCAAAGCTAGTAAATACTAGTACTGCAGCGAATTAACTGTAAACAATGCAAATATGTTTTTTTCGCTAAATTCAAAGCGACGTTGCATGTAAAAAGGCTACATTATCCATTTCAAGTTACAAGGAAATGAGTAGAGGGTGGTAAAACAGCTGAATCAAACAAATTTACCATAAATAAAACTACCTTCTTCGTACTAATTTGCGCGCTTACCTAATTTTCGCGAAAAATTTAAAGGCATATTTCGCGTAATTTCACCGGCGATGGAGAGAAAAAGAGAACCGAGGTGTATGTATTTAATTTCGCGACTACGTCCTTTCTTCGATCTGGGAATCTCGCAAAAATCTGAATAGCAAAGAACAGTTGCTTTGAAAGACGTTTTCATTAACTGTTCCAGCAGCCAGGTAACAGAAACAACAGTAACCGCATCAAAATTGCGATGAATACAAGTCTCACGAAAAAGCTTCAATCATGGACAAAAGTGTTGACACATTTGAGCAAACTAATCGCTTTAATTTCTATCAGCGTCCTTCCGTCTCTTTCTTGTCGACAGCCAAGGCCCCCTCTCCCCCTTTTCAATGTTGAAATACGCTCCGTGGATACTGGCTCGTGGTTACAACATTGAAAAGGGGGGAGGGGGTCGAAATGTGAGAACTGGAGACTGTAAAATTCACGCGTTTAACGAACAAGGTTTTTCTGGGTGGAGCGTCTCAACTACTTTTGACCATGATTGTTGCTTCGATAGCAGTACGAGTTTTGTATGAACAACCAGTTAGAGACTGCAGCAACTGTAAATTTTGTACTTAATTTAGCGAGTATGAAATTTCGCGATTTAGTACCAATAAGGTATTTACCGCCCTTTGGTCTAATCATACTTGTAGGTGTCGAAGTAGACGGGAAAATGGTGCATGGAATACTGGGCGTTGATATTTTGCTTAGATCGTATTGCAAATTACGATCTCTTCGCTTTTCGTAGTTTATAGAGATAACTTTAGACCTTTTGTTTAAGGACAGTTCAGATCCGTGAGCTATTACTGGGGGAGAAAAAAATTGTTTCTCGCCTTACCACCACTGCCTCACTGGGCAAAGTCAACTTCTGCTGGACAAGCAAGCAGCCAGTTCACAGGATAGCGTTAGTGTTTCAATTTCGAAATTCACTTCGAAGAGAAGCTTTGGGAAAAGCTGCGTAAAGGTTTTCTTAGGAGATGTTTTCAGCCGTTTACAATGATACAACCATGGCGTGGCTTTCGACACAGTGTTCCTTCCTACGTTTGTTCTCATTTTTTGGTTATTTCACAAGGTCTTCTACACTTAAAAAAGTCCGCGGACGCATGTAAATGGTAATGTTGACTCCCACAATGCGGCGCTTATTCCGAACAATTAAGTTCTACAAGCAGGTGTGAGTGGTATTCGCCCTTTTGATTGGCTTCTCAAACTCCGAGTATCTTTTGCTATTCACCTCCTTGTCCTCCCTGCACTGTTCTCGATTTCGCTCGCGAGCCGGGTTTGTCACTCGTATTTCTCAGAAATACGAGGCTGTCTAGCCACTTGTTGGGAAATACTAAACACATATCCACTTCAGTGTCAGTAAACAATGGGGATATCCACCTTTACCAACCCTCATCTCGATGAAAAATTGTCAATTAGTATTCCAATAAAATTGAAAGTGTTTTTCTTTTATTGTCTAATTGGTTATTTTGAAGGTCAAGTGAGCGGGTTGAGTTCCTCAGTTTATGCGACTCGTTATCACAGGATAGATACGAAGTAATATGGCGTTGAGTTTCACATTTAAGGAATCAAACAACTACATCTTAGAGCCAAGGTCATAAAATCCACAATAACAACAACACCATCACGATAACACCATCACGTCCCACAAGGTTTAAGCCGATGGAACTCGAAATTCACGAACGGCGTACAGTCATACATGTCATGTTACACATGATTTTGCATTAGTTTGTTTCTCATAGTGAATGAAAACGAGGTAAAAATTTTGAACTTTCGTTCGTCTTGGAAAAAAAATTCCTGGGCTCACCAAAAAATACTTCAATTTAAAAACATCGAATGTGGTTTAGCGTTGTCCGTACTCTTATCGACAACGATATTCGTCATCACTGTGGTCAAAATGTTGTGGACTCACTCGGCTGCGTCTCGTGAGTCCACAACAAATTTTGACCACTGTGATGACGAATATCGTTGTCGATAAGAGTACAGACAAAGCTAAACCACATTTGATTTGTTTTTTACCACAATATCGGCGTCAAAGAAAATGTTTATTTCAGAGCGCGAGCTGAAAAAAGTCATTGCGTGACATGTTGACGCGAACAGCCGGCGTTGTCTGGACTCTTAATCGACAACTGCCAATTAGCCAATCAGATTGCGAGATTACTGTCAATTGTGGTAAAATGGTGTTTACCCTCCACATCAAAATCCCGGTAATTCGGAGGGTTTATCAGGGGTAGAACGCCTTGAAATTCTAGCCAGAATTTCTTGGTACATAACTAACTGCTGCTCTTTCGCAACAGAATATCAGGAAAAGGGTACTATTTGCCACTTCTCCCATTTGCATTTTTTCATCAACGAGGGTCAATGGAAAGCGCTGTTTGCTTCGGCGGTGTACTTCTTTAAGAGACATCCTTGTCATCAGCGGGTTTTTCATGTAAAAGGTAAACACCTTTCTTAGCGCACGACAACTTTTGTTGGCAAAATTGTATGATACATTTAAGTATAATAAAAAACGTAACATGTTCATCTTTTCGCTCTCCAAGGAAGAGCAACGCATGGAGGGAAGTGTGAGAAGAAAACGACGGCTAGAACCGCCAGCAATACCCTCCACGCAAATGAAAGCTCGGCTTGAAATTCCACTCGCCCTTCTCAGCTGTCAGGTTTAAATGACAAATCATCAAACTCGCCTCCAAGTCCAGCGTCCGCTTCCAGCATATTCATAAAAACTGACATTGTCTCTTCACTCTGTTCCATTGGCGTTTCCATCGACTCGATCGCATTCTGCATCCCGATTAACTGTTCTAACAAATGCGCCTGCGATAGCTGCCGCTGATAATCAACTCCCGCGGTACGCGGGCCCAGCCCTCCAGTCGATGATACCCGGGAGGAACTGGGCGTGTTGGGAGAAATATCGTCTATGTTTATGGTGCTCACACCAGCTGGAGCGTTAAAGGAAACGTCCTCGTTTGATCTGCCAGAATTAGTTTTGACCCCAGATTGCCTGGAAAATTAAAAAAAAGCTTGTCTCCATCTTTGTTGAAAGAAGAAGAAGAACAGTGTTAACATGGATATTCGTCTCCCCTGTTAGATAATTTAAACTGCTGACTTCTTACAAAAGCCAGGCTGCCATTGGTGAATTAGCACATAGGGATGCTAGTATGCAAAACGAACTCAACTCAAGCTTATGTGCATCTGCAAGGACATCCACAAGGACGAATCGTTTTCTTTGTATGTAAAAGACAGGCGTTTGGTTCTGGAAACGCACGAGCTGCTAAAGTTTTAACAGCAACGTTACTCGTGTTCTGCTTATACTTACATACTGGCGGAGTTGATCGAAGTACGATTAGCTTTAACCCGGGGCAATATTGAAGGAAAAACTAATCCAGCATAAACTACCGTTAAATTAGGGTCACAACCGACATTTTATGATGTATACGTTGATATTAACTGATCAGGGAGCCAATAATGAACCTAAAATCAAGATGAAGGCTAAGAGACCTGTCATTTGATTCCTGGTTCTGCACCTCCTCGGCCACCATGGATCCAATGCGGCTTGCCCCGGCGTTGTTGATTCCGCAATCACTGTCAGAGCTGCCCAGGCGCGATTGTTTAACGCTCGACTTTGATCCTAACCAAAATAGCATTTACATTATTAGATGAACGCTGGAAAATAGACTAATATCACGCTTGTTGTGAACAGTAGATTTGCCCGTCCAGCCTCGTCCACAAAACGAGCAAACACAAAGGATCTTAATCCAATGGGAGCTAGAACTCATCCTGGTGACGAGTCTGGACGGGCAAAATCTATTGTTCATCAGAAATGTGATATCGGTCTATAGCAAGTATAAATGTAGAAATATCCTTGCTTTCTGGTTGCTTTCATTTTGTCAATTAACAAAACGAATTGTCAAGACTTGCAAATGGTTTGAAGCTAGGGGTCATATAACTTAGCAGGCCCGTAGACAGGTTTTTGCGTGGGGAGGTGCGTTTGAGAGCCGACGGCTCTAATTGAAAATTTGGCCGTTCAAGACTTCATTTTATGCGTTTTGAAGGACGTTACATAGAAAATCAGTCAAGATCAAACGTAAAACATCAATACTAAAGAAAATTTTCATGGTCGAAATGGATTTTGGGCTTAATAGTTGAGTAGTGTGCCATGTTCAAGCCTCCTTGAATGTTTCTGGCCAAACAAATCTACCACTTCGCATTAACGACATTCGCAGCTAGTGGCTGGAATTGCGCAACAAATCCTCTAGAGGACGTAAAGATTTGGGTACAAATCCCTCTCAAGGCTTTTGCAGCGGTATTGGGTATTTCCTCTTTTGGCTTCGAGCTGTATCCGAAATAGCCTTCCAACAATTTAATAGTATCGACACAGCAGGGGATAACATAGCGGACATAAAATGAAAACGGTTTAATAAATTGGGTTTCATTTCAAACTACACAATAAGCGAGTCAGGACGCAAGTACTACAGTTACTTTGCGTTTACCTTTTTTGTAATAACTTACTTTCTTTTTAATCGTCGGTATCTTGTAAAGGGACTTTCGCTGCCTGTGGGGGATGCATCGCCACCCGTCGCAACCCCCCCCCCCCCTCCCCTCCCTACGGGTCTGCTTAGTGACGCAAGAGAGGCCGGATGAGTGTAATCCTGAGACTGTATCAGATGAAGTAAGTGATCAAATAAATACTGTCTGCTCTCGTTTGCTTTGTGTAAGAGTCGGCCAGTTAAGGCTCACTCATCAATTACACAGCAGCGTTTCTATCGAGGGATTATCAACCGCGGAAATCCGATGCTTTTAAGATTCAAACTGAAGGGAAATTGTCAATAGTATTAAGAGGTTTGTAACCGTGTCGAAAGTAATTCTTGATTGCTTTCGTTTTGCTTTACTTCGCTTTGTGATTGGTTACTAAAACTCGCGCCAATTTCTCACACAGTGAGAAGCAAAATCAAAAATCCAATCGCGACTTGCTCGCAAGCTTTTCCGCGCTTGAAGCCGGCTACAAGAAGTATTGCTTTTCATTCTGATTGGTTGGTTACGTTGTTCGCGCCTGTTGTGATTGGCCAGAGTGAATTACTTGGGGGTTGGGGTTGGTTTGGCAAGGGTATCACACTTACACTTACACTTGTCCCATAATACACTTTGCATAAGCATTGTTTTCAATTTCTCTCGGGACGATTGCTAGTCCCAAGAGAAATTGAAAACAATAGTTACGCAAAACTTTGGGGGCAAACAAAGTGTATTATGGGAGATTTGGAAGTGGCGAATGAAATATTTGTAAAGGAAATAGCCGCCAATTCGCCGCAATTGGCATCGGAAATGGACCCTGAAACCACATGAGTTCGAGGTACGTTGTAGCAATGGGCCGTTAGGAGAATTGAATACCTCACCAATTAATGTGTCTAGGTAAGCTGAAAGCCACTCACTGGGCATCAAGGCCACGTGGTTGCGGGCCTTACCCCTTAAATCTACCAAACAGAGTTTGAGCCTGAGAATTAGAAGCCATGGACATTTGTTTCAGCATTGTTAGGCCTCATCACCTTAGCATAACTAGAACCCAGGAATAAAACAAGCAATGAAAATGTGAGGCTTGTGGGATATGGCTTGGAGTCACAAGAATTAATTTGTGAGGTATTCTTGTCGCTCCAAGCCACATCCCACAAGCTTCACATTTTCATATTTAGAGATTTACCAGGTTCCACGAGTGCCCTCTTTCTTAGTACCTCCAGAACTTGCTGGACACCTGACTGATAAGGACGAGCAGCTAAGAGACCATCCGCTGACACAGAACCTGCGCCGTCTGAGATTTGACGAAGCTCGGTCGCGGGAAGACCGAGAGATTCCAGGTCCCTGTGAGAAAACAAAGCAAATCAGTGCCGAGAAATTTTATTGTATTTCACCTCTATTAAGCAGTCACATAGTCACTTACAATGTGATATTTTGACATCACGATACGCCAACCATGTCAAGTTTCTTTTAACAGCTCATCAAAACACAACATAATATACATATAATCAGCGCAAGAGTGGTCCATGCTGAATGGCAAAACTGTACGTTGTCAATGTGGTTTACAACAAAGAAGATTGCCTTAAAACAACATTAGAGCTGTAGGCGTGAACTTCCTTGATCATGCAATTACTTGACGTTTTTCTCATATTCTGTGTTACTGTTGTTGTTAACTGATAAAAAGTATCAGGGGTTTCAATAAAATTTGAAGTAGGCAGCGAGTTGGAGTAGAGTAGGCGATGGTATTAAAGAAAAAATAAAGAATCGTTCTTTAATTACTTCAATTTAGGGCAAAAGTAGCCGACGTCTCTGATCGAAGTAGCCGACGCTTTTCGTCGGACGTCGGTGCTTATTGAAACCACCGAATTATATATGGTATACATGTTACAGTTCCACTTTTACTTTATTACTCAGTCCCCACGAGTCCGGATAATCGAGGTTCGGCTGTATACATCGAAAGAGCCGGGGAATCCTTTCCCAGGGTGGAATCCTTGGTTCCTATAATGCACCATGATCCGAGTGACCTTGGACCATTGATCCTGAGCTGGATCATCCCAAAGCAATGCACACTTTAATTTTGAGAATTTCTTGTTCTTTGAGCTGCTACAAATTTGATCAAACTTCAAAGTGTTCTATAGCAAAACAATGTATCAGCGTGAACTTTTCCAGTACGAAATAGAGAAGCCTTGTGGTCCTCTAAACTTGAGATTTAGAATTTTGATGACATGACATGAAAAAAAAATTGAGACATAAAAATATAACTGACTTCTACTCACGTGACCACTGTGTTAACACAGACGAGAAATTCCAATTCTTTTGACCAAGGATTTCTAAAGACAGTGGATTTTGTTCTCAGCGGAACAAAGTGTCCTCCTTTGCAACGGAATCTGTAAGCATCAGTAACAACTGTCTCTCCTTGCAGTGCCCGACGGTGGGATAGCACTATATAATTAAGATCTTCTTGGTGGAAAAACTCGTAACCAGAACTTCCTATGAGCTCTTGTGGGAGGAATCCAGTGATGGCTGTAGCTCTAAGGAAAGAAAGGAGTCATATGCAGGTCCCGAGTTCCAGACTCTAATTCCTCGCATTTGGTTGAAGTAATCAATTTTTGTCTTGCAGATCTGTTTGCAAGTTTTAATGTAAGGCAAAACAAATAACATTTCAAATTTTTACAAAAATAAATGAACATACCGTTGATCAACAAAGGTGAATTTGCCATCTATGGTGTGACGGGAAATGAACTCCCTGGCAATTCCTGGCTGTGAGTAATCCGTCATTTCATCGTAGATTGTTTCCAGTCTCCCAACGGCTACAAGGCAGCTGAGATTTCTGGATTCGTTGTCTTCATCTTCTTCATCAAATGAGGGCCCTGAAGGTGGCCATGACTTCAAATACCCTGTGCAGTGAACTAAACCAGCACACAAAAGTAAACGGGACGAAATGGCTGCGGCACATGCAAAATGAATTTTCTTCCAAGTTATCTTTCGCTACTGCCAAAGTAGCTCTCACAACTGCAATCATCTATCAGGTCTTCAGTCGTTCACACGCATTTTCTTGCATTCACATTCATTTGCTAGTAATAATTTAAAATATGTACACCCAACCGCTTTGTAAGGGTGCATGGACTTCTGAGGAGTAGAATCGATAAGCCAACAAACAACTAAAACTCCAAAAATGAATTCGTGACAGCTGCCAAAGTTGCCTGATTGTTTTCTTGTCTCTTTGTTTGTTTGTTTGCCCATAAGAGGAACCACCAGACGTTTTTATTTAGCCTAGAATTAAAGTGTCTATGATATACCTGCCAACTTTTTCTGAGTCAAATGCGTGAGATTTTCGTCTCCTCATAAACGGAATTTCCGAAAATATTCCGGTGACTCCGACGATTTCTTGAAGACTTCCGAACGCTACCGAACATGTCCGTAGATGCTCCGATGACTTCCGAACACGTCCGAAGCTATTTGAACGTGTTCCGATGGCTTTCGAATGTATTCCAGTCCCTCAAATGCAAACTGAGGCATCGTTTACACGGACGCGGTTTCCAATCGACACGGTTTCGTGACCCCGAAACCGCATCAAAAACGACACGGTTTCGAAGTGTTTACACGGAACCTATCCAATCGTTTACGTCATGGTTATCTCGTTCTTCTGGAAATGTCCCACCAAACACTAGCTCTCCCAGGCCGAATCCAGAATCGTCGGTTTGCTTTCCTCTTCGTTATTCTGGAGCGTATCGACGAAAAAGTCAGCATTTCAAGACATCTCTGCCTGTTATTACGATATGCCTTTCGGTTTATAGAAAGTAAAATATATGAAAGCTAAGAAAGCGAACTTAAATTGTGATTGTGCAACAAAGCGCTGCACTCTGTGCGAGGTTCACCATATTTACCCTTCGCGAGCCAGGCAATTTCGCACGAAAATAAGCAACCGTTTTTAAATCGATGCGGTTTCGCCGTTTACACGACCCATGAAACCGTATCGTTTTGAAAACGCTCCACTTTTGAAAGCGTTTTCAAAACAACCCGGTTCTGATAACGAACTCGACCGGCGCCGTGTAAACGAAAGGCGTAACCGCATCGAAACCGATGCGGTTACAAATGAAACCGCGTCCGTATAAACAGTGCCTGAAACGTGACATTTTAGCGCGTTCTGATACAGTTAGGACTCAAACTCGACATTAAACGCCGTTCAGGTTGGACCACAGTTACGGGGAAGATTGAATTGATTTTTGTTGTTTATGTGTTTAAGAACAAGTCATCCGGACTTCTAAGAAATTGTCCTCTATACGTGAGATCGACGTCTTTGGCCCGCAGGCGTGAGACTCGCGCATAATGCGTGAGAGATGGCAGGTATACTATGAAGTAAAAATTGTTTTGTCGAATTTCTGAACCTTGTTGCGTCTTGATTACGAAATGATAAAAGAAATTTGACAAAATCAACTAAAGCCGAATTTTTTCGCCCTCCCAAAAACCTCAAAATTCACTAAATCGTGTCCCCTTGACTGGGAACGAATCTTTGCTCAGGACAATGCTGATGACCGGCATAGGAAATGCCAAGGGTCACGTGTCTTCCGAAGCATTTCCTACGTCACAGCTTTGTAATACGATCGATTGGCCGCGCGTAAGATGGAGACACATTTTGGCGCCAAATTTAAAACTTTTGGTTCGACTTATTCCGCGTTGTGAATGTTTTACTGCCTAAAACCTACATATTAAGAATCAGAAAATGATAAACTATAATATTAGAACAACAAATATTTTACTTCATAGGCACTTTAAAGCTATGCGTCACCTACCGACAACATAAGGCTTTTTCTCCGGTTGTGCAGTTTGCTTATTTTTACTTTTTCTCTTCATGAGGCAGAGTTCAGACTCTTGAGAGGTGTCCTTGGTCTTTTTCCCTTTATATCCACATTTCATTCGACAGAAGAACGACCTCCTCGCTCCAGAGCACAACCTTGTTGGGGTCTGTTGATTCTCTGTTTTGAGCGGAAGGCCCGTCTTTGCATCTATCAGTCTTTCTCGCGGTGTTGTGTCGGAGGACGACAACTGTTCCTTGACTTTACTGATGTCTTTTTGATGGATGAGATCGAGAAAACTATGACCCACTAGATCAGACTGTTGGGGAAAAGAAGGAAATTAAGTTTTAGTATTCTAATCTCTTGCCTAGCACAATGTTGATAGCAAAAGCAAAAGCTTTGTAAAGGTAACTAATAAATACCTCTTACTAACCGAATTCGAGGTCCGTACTGTAAGTTACAGACCAAGTTTTTTCCCGTTGATTTGATCATATATTTGATTTTCATATCTTCATTCTCATACATGTATATTCACCACTCATGGGTATATTACGAGCCAACAAAATGGACAGCTCCCAGATGGCTTGTTAGCTCAGTCGGTAGAGCGCTGCACCGGTATCGCGGAGGTCGTGGATTCGAATCCCGTACAAGCCTGAATTTTTTTCAGGCTTTATTTTCATATATATAATCATTAATCCGCAGTTCAAATATATGATTTTCATATATTCATTCTCAAATATAAATATTAGAAGTTTCGTTAACTTAAATCAAGATTTTGTAAATCCCAGTACTAATAAGATAGACTCTGTAATTTTTGTCATATATTGTGAACACATTTTGATTCATTTTTAATGTGAAAATGTGGTTATCAAACATTATCATTATCACTGTCACAAAACTTGTCTGAGACACTCTCCCTCTCATTTCAATCAATCACCTTAAAGGAGTAGGTGTGGTAGCCATGACGAAACTGACATATGGAGGGGAATATTGGACAAAAATGTTATTGGATCGTACCGTATGGTGTATTGTATTGTATTTGCCGGTGTACTGTCTTATCGTACCCGGTATGCTGTTATGTCGTACTCGGCGATGTGATCTCGTATTCAGAATACCATTATATCGTAACCGGTAACGTTATATCGTAGCCAGATGCCATTATGTTGCACCGGGTGACCTTATATTGTAACCATCGTTCCATTATGTCGTAACCGGTAACGTTATATCGTAGCCAGATGCCATTATGTCGTAACCGGTAACGTTATATGGTAGCCAGATGCCATTATTCTGCATTATGTCGTACCTGTTAATGTTATATCGTGACGAGAATGCTATTATGTCGTAACTGGTTATGCTTTGTCGTATCTTTCTGTTGTTCGCAGGTGGTGAAATATGGTCAGCGGCAATACTTTTTGCTCAAAAATGGAGCGAAAAGTCGGTCACGTGGCATTGCGAAGAAAGTCTTTTCTTTCCATGTGAGAAATGGCGGGCCATCGTGATGAAGTTGTATCTAAAACAACGGAAATTTTAAGAAATGCGCTCAGACAGCTTGAACACGTATCTCCAGGATCTCAACCTGTTAACAGTGAAGACAGCCAGAGGAACGATGGAACCAACCGGACCTCAGAATACTTTAGGTAATTTAGTTAATGCATATATTAAACCGTTTACTTCGGCTTCTCGTGGCCTCGTCTACGGTGTTATTTATTTATTTATTTTTTTGTTCAACTATGCAATCTTAATGAATTCATTTTAATGTATGAGATCATCGAAGCGATGGTTAAGCCAATCGGCAATGTTTTTATAGCTCAAAGAATCGCGGTTGCAAAATAGAAACAATTTACCTTTTTTTTGCAAAGCTTTAGTGTACATATGATGGCCTACCAGCCCGGGGACGGGGGGAGTGGGGGTTTTAGTCTCTTATTTGACCCCTACTCTTGGGTAGGAACGTTTGATTTTTGCAAGGAGGAATGTTTGCTCGTGGAGGGACACGGTTTCACCGCTGCGCTGTTGTGTGTTAACAAGCCTTTAATAACAGAATTGGTCTTGTATCTCCCTTATATAGTTACACACATGTATACCTTTCTTCTTCTGAGGGTCAGCTTCTATCTGAAGATTAAGTTCTTCCCTGATGACACCCTATTTATAGTTATACTTTTTTTCTAGTTATAAAAAAGTAGTTCATCTCGCCAAAGAATGCCCATTGTTCTCGGGACATTTACTTGCAGTTGACGAAATATCTTAGGTCTGTCATATTGCGTTTTTTCTTTAAGGGACCGTTCATTTTTATGAGGTAGGGGGGGACTGGTGGGATTTGGGGGGTCATGCGAAATAAAATGGCTTTCACTCGTTCGTTACAAAAGCATAGTGGCTAAACCTGAATTCAGTATAGTAAGCTGGCGTATTTTCACGGACTTATAAACCTAGCATAGGCTGTAGCAGAAGTTATATGCTTCTGGCTGTAGCGAGCAGTTTAAAATATGCATCAGCTTAACTTACTTAAAGCTTAAAATTACCTTACGTTTTCTGATGCCCGGTTGTTTCCACCGTTTCGCTGGCTGTCTTCGCTGTTTTAGTTCCTGGGGATATGTGTTCAAACTGTCTAGGCGTATTTCATATAAAAGTTTCCGTCGTTTTCGACAAGATGCCATTTCTCACATAGAAACAATGTCACGTGACCGACTTTCGCGCCATTTTTGAGCAAAAAGGATTGCCGCTGACCATATTTCACCACATGCGAACAACAGAAAGATACGACTAAGCATAACCAGTTACGACATAATAGCATTCTCGTTACGATATAACATTATCAGGTACGACATAATGCAGGATAATGGCATCTGGCTACGATATAACGTTACCGGTTACGACATAATGGCATCTGGCTACGATATAACGTTACCGGTTACGACATAATGGTATTCTGGTTACGATATAACGTTACCGGGTACGACATAACAGTATTCTGGCTACGAGATCACATCACCGAGTACGACATAACAGCATACCGGGAACGATAAGACAGTACTCCAGCAAATACAATACAATACACCATACGGTACGATCCAATAACATTTTTGTCCGATATTCCCCTCCATACTGACACCACACCACAACACTTTCAATGAAACATGGATGCAAAAAGTGTGCTAAAATTACCAAGACATTTAACTTACAGGAGTCTGGTTTAGGTAGTTCTGGATTGAATCTGATGCATAAAGAAGACATCCCCGGTCGCACCCAACAACAAACAGAAAGCCCTCAGCTGTTTCAAGAAGGAGGTTTTTCAGGTCCTCATCAGACAAGAATGCTGGTTTGTAGTTTGTTTCAGTAAATGGATCAAGAGCTCCTGAATATACAAGCAGAAGGAGTTTGTCAAAGGAGAAATTTTTGGTTTCTAACCTGACAGCAGTCGCTTGCAAAAAAACTTATTGAAACCCCTGTGTATTGCCAAAAAAAGCTGGAAAAGCCACCATTTTTCTTCTTTTGGATGCTAAGAGGCCTCGCTGCTAAGATTTACTTATTTGGCATAGGTGTGATCAAACCATGCATGTGGCTAGCAGGGCTTGAAATAATGGCCGATCAATGGACAATCTTTGGTCAGGATTGGATATCGACCAGACAAATCTTTGGATTGCCAGACATGTTGTCCGGTCAATCTATTTGATAATCACAAGAGACATAATTTGTTTTCCTGAAAAATATAAATGTAGACAGATAGAGTTGTGGCACTTGTGAGAAACTCTAGCCGGCATCCACTCACTTTTGCACCACTCTTTGAAAATTCTAACGACTATGTACGAAATTTCACGTTGCTGCTCGAAATTTTGATCGAATTTTCATTCCATCTTTCATACCCCAGGAAGTTTGATATGTTGAAACTTTTAAGACAATGTGGCTTTGAAAATTCTTTTGAGAATTCACTGAAATTCGATATGGCAAAAAAGTTCGCTCATTTTCACTGAAAAATGTTTCCAAATCTGTCGAAATTTGTTCTCATTTCTTTTGCACAGTACTGCATGTAGTAAGAAGTTGATCAAACAAGGAGTCTGTTACTTTACAGTGGCTCAATTCTAAAAAAATCAGGTTCTCGATATTTAACATTCCAGTGAAGGGACAATTTCCTTCTTCTTGACCGGTGAAAAATGGGTCGTGTCCGAGCAAAAACATGTTTGACGGGACAGTGTGACTGGCACCTGTCTGTTAGTTATTTCAAGCCCTGGGCTAGGCAGCCTTATGAAGTACAGTCTGTACTTTCCAAGTTTCTGCACAGCGACGGCAGCAGTTTACTTCTACAAGGATTCCTTGTAATTTTGGATTCTGGAACCATACAAAGGCTTTTGGATTCATCTTATGCTGGGAAACAGTTTCATGAATCTGACCCCTGAGCACTGTTACCTTTTAACGTCTTCATGTGCTGTACAGCCAGTCTCAACACAGTCAATTTATCAAGCTTGCGTGACATGGCATTACACATCGGAATCATTGTGGAGAGCTCATTGATGTATGTGTTCATCTTGTCACGCCGTCTCTTTTCAATCTCACTGTGATTCTGCCTGTTAGGTATTGTAGATGACAAAAAGGATTTTAAATCTGCAGAATGTACAAACTAAGACACTTTTAAAGGAGCTTAAAATGTACAAACTGAAGTATTTTGCATAGGAAATAACCTTAGGTTAGTAAATGAAGCTGCCATTCTACAAATATTGTCGCTTACTTAGTGTAAGTCTTTGGCCATCCCTTCCGACCGTCCTCTCCATCCCTTGGGAAAAAAAAGCAAATCACAGTTTGAAACAATTCCACACTTAATCTATTACAAAAAATACTGACGACATCAGAAATCCTTTAGGGTGTAATGTAAATGGTTTTTCTGGCTTTAAACAGACATATACAGCTGTATGTAACAAACTTCTCCAGACAAAACGGTCATCAACATCGCATGAGGAACTGTAACATTTTAAACCTCAATATACTGTACCCCTCCTAAGGATGTTCTTTGTGACTCCCTCCTCCCCACCCCTCCCCCCTACCAATTTAGGATTTCCAAGGGGGACAATGACAAAAAAATTGATGGAAACACTTTGTGATTTATAGTATAAAGGTACTGCATTGAATTTTAGATTTTAATTAGACTTTTTTGTTGGAGGCACCATGAAGGATAGGGGCTTTTAGTTAGTTTTTACCAATATTATGACAAAAAAAAAATTAGAAAAAATGGGGCCAAGTTTCTCTCATGAGCTGCTAAAGGTAATTTGCCAAAAATGAGGCCCAGCCATTAAAAAAACTGATATGAGGAATTAGTTTTGTCTGTTTTCTAACAGTGCCTACAGGTATTTCACAAATTCTATAAAAGTTTCTTTAAGCTCCAGTTTTTGTTCTGTAGAATGTGATCATAGTTCTGGTAAAAAACAAAACTCAACCTAAAAATGTGGCATAGCCCCCTTAAGCTCTCACCCTTTCAAATGCAAGATTTGCTTACAAGAATACGAAATATTACTCAATCAATCTGGGCAGAGTGTTCCTATCTGCAACCAACAATACACTTATGTACACCACATCAGATAATTATTAAAAATAATGTATTGAATGAATACAAAAAAATCCATCAGTTTACCTTCCATCCCCATCAACAGTTTCTGTGTCACTATCATCCCTGAAACATGAAAAAAAGAGCATTTATTGCTTTATTTATTCCTTTATTTAAAAAGACAGGTCTCCTCATTTAAGGAGGCACAGAAGTTAGTTCTGCAAGGGAAAATAATCAATGCATCTGTGTGATACCAATAATTGAAGGGCTCAGTGGAAGAAGGGCATAAGTGACGATTTTGGTCATTTTGCTGACGTCCTCCAAATGAGCTGAAGTTTTGCATGTGGCCTTTGATACATTAGAAAAACATTGCCCTATATTCTTTTCGCTTTTTTTTACGCTAAGTTTTCGAGAAAACGCGGACCAAAATACGTATTCTACGCGTCACTTAGCACAGTTTTTCCTGCTTGGATTACTGAAACTGGACATGAAATGATTGGCAGGGACTTATTGTTTGATAGTGTGACGTAGACTATAAGTTTAGCGGTTAAAACATCGATTCACTGATACGAAACTTACGCGGTTGAGGTCAGCTCGATCGGTACTGAGTTCCATTTAATCGCATTACGCCCGAGTGTTTGCCTGCTCGACTGGTGGTAAAAAAGACATCATGAAGTCTTGAATTACCCGCAAGCCACTAGCTTCTCTGAAAGAATCCAAAGAAGTTTTCTCTGTGCTTTCCAAATCATGAAATCCCTCTGTTTTGGAGTACAGATTAAGGGGCCAGGCGATAAAAAGTCTGAAAGCAACTCTCGTCTTAAAAGCGGCCCTCCGTTGCTAGTCTCGGACCGTCTGTCAAAGGTTACCGTGCTAAAAGTTCAGAAAACGAGAGGTGTTTTGAGGGGTGACATTAGGCTGAAAATCTCCGATGTTTGATGAGAGTTGTCCGCGCTTGGAGGCCATAGTTTTCTCCCACAATTCATTGCGGCCACAGAGGGCGCTGTCACAGTGAAAAGTTCCCGCGGGTGACGTAACGGGATTAAATCCGCTCAGACTACGCGTACTATAGATTATTTTCACTTCGGAAACATTACGGAGAAATCATTGAAGACAGGGAAACCGGCAAGATGAAAAGTCCGTCCGTTTACGACGAGTATCCTGAAATTAATGCAAGGAAAAGTTGACGCGTGTGGCAAATACCAAAAGCGAAAATGCATTCGTTATCGTGTGGTGTTTTGTAAACCGGTTAAAACATGCTGGTGAATATCCACACATAAATCACTTTGCCGCGATGACCTCGGTTATTTCGCTTCCGTGGAGGCTTGTAAACATCACCAAAGAGCATTTTCATGCGAGCTAAACGTCAGCAAGAAGTATTTTCACGCGAGATAAACAGCAAAATGTATTTCAAGTTGTGTGACGCATGACAGGACATTAACGATTCAATTTCAGAACATGCAAATAACGCCGTTAAGTCTAACTTAATTAACGTTAGCGCTAACCCCTTGAATGCTGTTTTCAAGTCAGACAAACTCTTTGCGCGCTGACTTAAGGTTAACCAAGGCTTCTGTGTGCTGTTTTAAGTCAACCAAGAATGTTGTGGACTGTTTCTGAGCCAAGCAAGCTTGCTGAGCGCTACGATTAAGCAAAACACGGGTAGTAACACCTGTAGTAAGTGCTGCATTCAAGAAAACAAGTAGACCCGGCATATTTCCAAGTCAGCTGGGCACCTTGTGTGCTGTTTATGAGTCAAAAAGTCATATAGCACATTATGGCTTATTGAGCAGAGACGTTCCGTGTTGTCTTAAGCCAATTACGAACATTTGGCGCTTAGTTTTCATAAGAAGGGCTTGGTGGAAGACTGTGCTAAGTGACGCGTAGAATGCGTATTTTGGTCCGCGTTTTCTCGAAAACTGAGCGTAAAAAAAGCGAAAGAAATATAGGGCAATGTTTTTCTAATGTATCAAAGGCCACATGCAAAACTTCAGCTCATTTGGAGGACGTCAGCAAAATAACCAAAATCGTCACTTATGCCCTTCTTCCACTGAGCCCTTCAATTATTATGTTGCTTGGATATCTCGGCATCTCATTCAAAGTATCCCTGAACATAAACATTCTCCAATTTATTGGTAAACACCTGAAAGGCCACAAGCTGCATGCAGACCAGTTTACAGTTCTATTTCACAAACCAAACTTGCTCTTGGTTTGGGAGAAATAGTTTCAAAGAACTACTGTTTGAGAAAATTACAGTTTACCAATCCGCAATTAACTTTGTGACCAATGTGGTTTAACACCATGATTTTTCAAGGAAAGTCTCACATATATACCGGAAAAAATGATCCCACACATTTGTTTATTTATTACACCCATTTTGAAATCACTGGTGATCCTTGCAATCTCATTGGCTCTCAACAGTGCATTTTATTCCCAAATTGCACCATTTTTTACTCTAAATCGCATCCTTTCTGTAACTCATCAAAATGAAAGTGAAATAATACTAACCTATCAAATTTCATGGATAAACAAATATTAACATTGACAAAAAACTGTGTGATTTCAAAATGGGTGTAATAAAATGGTAATTGAACTTCGTGTCATGCAATTTTGGTCTGAAATCATACTTGTGATTTCAAATCAAACTCGCGCTGCACGCTCGTTCAATTTTGAAATCAAGCATATGATTTAAGACCAAATTGCACTCCACTCAGTTCAATTACCATTATTAATTTTGGTGTCAGCAAATACTAGGAACAGCTGCTTTTTTCAGCAGACAATAGCTTAGTGTTGGCTGATGTCATTGCTTCACTAGGTCACAACCTTGCAAGGCACAAGAAGCTATCACAACTGACAAGTCAGTTGTGAGGCCTGCCAAGGGGTGATCTGGTGTCGCTTTGTCACTCATTTACGACTCTGTCTGTTGCTTGTTTTGTTAGGGACAAATGTCGCTGTCGCAACGAAAACAAAGAGGAATAGAAAGTGAATTGTCGCTGTCACAAACTGTTGCACGTTTTCTGCCAGTTGTCTGTGTTTTGGGAGAAGATTGTCACCTGTTTTCAGAGCCATGTCACTTGTCGCTTCTACCCCTTGGAAGGCCTCAGTTGTTTTCTTTGTGCCAGAATTATTTCACACGCATAGCTTGAATTGATGATCATGGGATGCTAAATTTAAGGTGACCTGGAGTTACTGTCAGTACAAGAATAGCATGTGTGGTAATTCAGGCCGCACCAAGAGCAATAAAGCTTGGCACTGACAATGGAAAACACAAAAATATAATTGTTCTGATACTGGCATCCAAGGTTATCATATCATAACTCCTTTCTCTGGAATTTCACAAGCCCACAGCTCTACAGACTACCAAATACACTTTGCATTTACAAAGTCTCGCACATCATTCTCATCTTCTTCGACTTCATTGCTGATGCTGAAGATGTGAATCCCTGCCAGAAAAGAGCTGAAAAATCTAAATTTTGCCAAACTCAATCAGCAGATTAGCAAAAATGTCTTGCCCACAGGCCAAGTTCACAAGACGCCTTCTTACACTGTAACTACCTTCACATCTTAAAGATCTCCAAGACATGCAACCAAAAGAGCACATCACTTGGATTCATCTTACTCGCACATGCAAACTATGCACACCTAATGCTGATCAAGAGGAATGAAAACTGCATGCGGGTGTTGATGCTTCCTGTCAAAATTTGCCACTCAAAGGGGTAGAACTGGAGACTGCATACTAAAGTAGGAATGTTTGGTTTGCCGGGATGCAAATATGACATCACACCCTGCCCAATCCAAACCAATGCACATGTCATCAGCTCTCCCACGGGGTTGACCCCCGGGGCAACCAGGGAGATATGTAGGGGATTACAAGCAGATGGATGGGATTCTTTTCCCAAGGGTAGGGGAAAGTCTTGACATTGTTTTACAATCAAAGATTAGTGGTGGGAAAATTCAAGCGTTTGTAAAGGATGTCAGGGGAATTTCTGCTGAGAGACACCCCATCCAGGGGACTTTGTCTTGCAAGATTCCCTGATCCCCAGGGGAAATTCCTCAAGTTTGCTTCACTGATTTTACAATCCCCCTGGTTAGCCCGGGGGTCGACCCCACGGGGAAGCCGATGACATGTGCATAAACTCACCCTCTCAATTATTGAACTGATTCATTTTTTTAATTTAATAATGGCAGGCAACAGGAGCCATAAAACACTGTTGTAATTAAAGAATTTTATGCAAATTGTTAAAAGAAATGTGGCATGATTTGCATTCCATAGTTCTACTTTCTAAAACCAAACTGAAAAGGAAATTGAAAATTCTTATCATAGTTGCACTTGAAGGCTTTTCATACTTGTGTATCTGAAAGGCTTTCCAACTGCTGCTTGATCTGATGATGCAGTAATGTTGCTGTAATCTGGATTGCATATTGTTGTGCACCAAAGTAAAGCTTTTTTCCTTGGCCATACAAGTACATGTACCTCGCATTGCCAAGAATATTGGTTTACCAGAAAAGTTATAAGGAGGTACTTTGATTGATGAGTTCTGTG
>JAEMWC010000104.1:572500-580000 GCA_016490735.1 Pachyseris speciosa | reverse complement strand
CTCCCCCATTCTGCAAATTCAGCCTCCTTACGGAGAAGGAGGTTCTCTAACTCATCAGCAGCAGTGCGAAGAAAAGCTGCACTCTGGACCCCATGCCGACCCCCCTAGTGATGGATTGTATCGACGTCCTTTTACCAATCATGACGAAAATGATTAATCTATCACTCGAGTCTGGGTTGTTCGCGGATGATTGGAAGTGTGCACTCGTTCTTCCATTACTGAAGAAGCCTGGGCTAGACCTCCTATTCAAGAACTACAGACCTGTTAGCAATCTACAGTACATTTCAAAGCTCGTTGAAAAAGCAGTGTTTGAACAGATACACACCCATATGATGACTCACTCACTATACCCAGAGTTTCAATCATCATATCATCAAAATCATAGCACGGAAACGGCTCTTGTTAAAGTTACGAACGATATTCTCATGAAAATGAACACTCAAGAGGTTACATTCCTGGTCATGCTTGATCTCAACGCCGCTTTCGATACGGTAAATCACAACATTCTGCTAAAACGTCTGAACGAGGAGCTCGGGATATGTGGAGTGGCCTTAGAATGGTTCAAGTCGCACCTGTTCAACAGAGGTCAGCGAATCTCCGTCATGGGATCTCTTTCAGAGCGCTTCAGTTTGGACTGTGGTGTCCCACAAGGGTCCTGTCTGGGCCCCTTGCTTTTTGTTATTTATGCATCCAAACTGTTCACGGTTGTTGGGGATCAGCTCCCACACGCACACTGCTACGCTGACGACACACAAATCTACCTGAGCTTCAAGCCTAACAGTACAACGTCCCAGGAGGACGCAGTTCGTTCGATGGAATGTTGCATCGAGAAAATTAGGAGCTGGATGATCCAGGACAGACTCCTTATTAACGATGATAAGACCGAGTTTATGATTATTGGAACTCGGCAGCAACTTTGTAAATTGCAGGCTATGAACATCAAAGTAGGTAGTTCAGAGATAAATCCTAGCGCGCGAGTTCGAAACCTAGGTTGCTGCCTCGATCCCAACCTGTATATGTGTGACCACATCACACACATATGTAAGACAGCTTTTTTCTACTTACACAATATCAGACGCATTAAGAAGTATTTAACGAGAGACAGCTTACTCAATCTGGTACACGCATTCATCACGAGCAGATTAGACTACTGTAATGCCTTACTGTATGGTCTTCCCAAAGAACAAATAGCTAAGTTGCAACGCGTGCAAAATGCTGCCGCCAGTGGAGAGTAATAATGGATATTGGGAGGTATTCCCACATAACTCCGGTACTCTATGACTTACACTGGCTACCAGTGCAAGCGCGCATTCAATTTAAGATTCTGTTATTAGCTTTCAAAGCCATTCATGACGCCGCACCAAGATATATCAGCAATCTTTTATCTATTAAATGCAAGTCCTCGTATAATCTTAGATGCAATTCAGGCATTTTATTGGAGCCACCAAGTGGGAAGATGCTTGTAACCCAGGGTGGGCGCGCATTTCAGGCAGCAGCACCGCATTTGTGGAATATGCTCCCATTACAACTACGCACTATTCAATCTGTAGAGGTTTTTAAGAAGTCAACCAAGACATTCCTTTTTAAGCAATTTTTTCTTGATTAGTGGTTAAATGTACAATTGTTATTTTACCTTTTAGACTTGTAATCACCTTTTAAATTGTATTATAACTTAAATATCCTAATTATTTGACTTATTGATTTTTATAGATCTTATTATGTAAAGCGCTATTGATCTTTTTATTGTAAATAGCGCTATATAAGCAATAATTTATTATTATTATTATTATTATTATTATTATTATTATTATTATTACAATGCAATCACTGTCACAAAAAATACATAGGCGAAACTAAACGACGACTAAAGGACCGTTTCAACGAACATCGTAGAACAGTTGACAAACAACCCAACAGCTCTAAACCCACTGCCGTATCAGAACATTTTCTCTCTAACGGTCACAGCGCTTCTCACATGCAACTAATTCGATTCCAGTAGAACTGTCCAAATCTAATCGTGACGGTGTACGAAGAGCCAGAGAAGCATATCTAATCGATAGAGGTCAAACTCTGGAACCTTTAGGAATCAACAGAAAAGAAGAAATATAATACCTTTCTTCTTGTTTTCATGTTACGTATTTTTCAAATTTTCAAACTGTAACGTTTTTTTACTTTACGTTGTATTGTTTACCTTTATTATAATATCATGTTACATTTACAACTTTTTTTAAATTGTAACGTCGTTCCAACATAGGGTCATAATATGTAACACCCTGATGAAGGAAGGCTGTGCCTCCCGAAATATTGGTTTAAATACATATATTCCTCGCCGTGAAACAGGGGCACCCAACGACAAGTTTCGGTAGATATCTCTGTTCGGTGGAGGGTAGTTCGCCTAAGGCTTTCGGAGTCGATTAAAGAGTGCACTCGGATTTTCGTAAGTAAAACGTGGCCTAAAAGATTCGTCATGTGGAAATCATAACCCCTGAGGTTTTCGGAAAGGTTGTTATTGCTGTTTTGGCAGTAAAAAACGTCAGCTAGCATTTTCGGAAAGAAAAAAAGGTTCCCTAGAAAGTTAACTTCAACTAGTATTTTCTCAAAGAAAGATTTTGTTCCCTAAAACTTTCGGGCAATTAAGATTTCAGCTAGGGAATCCGAACAGATCAAAGTTTTCTAGCTAACCAAAACATCACTTTAAACAGACTTCAAACACCATAATGAACTTAAAAATGCCTTTACACTGCTTTTGGTTGCTTTGGCTCGTTGGGTGCCCCTGGTGTAACCAGCCTTGCTTGTTTTTTACCGTTTTCTAGTTTACAATTTTATAGCTGGTTAGATCTATTACAGGATCCGGCTCTTCTATTTTGCAACGGTGGTCCTTGCTAAAGTATTTTCCAGCGTTTCCGAAGTATTGCCAGAAAACCTCTATCGGCTTTCCGAAGTAATGTCTAAGGAGCAATAGTCGAACCGATGAACGGAATGAAAAAAGTAAAGTAAAGTAACTTTATTTCAGCTCGGATCGACGTATCAAGAAATGGTCTATTGTACCGGATCAAATTCCTTCGTGAAGTATAACACAATAGCCTTATTGTTATTAGTAGCGCTGAGGGACTTTTGCCGAAACTTAGCGAAAAGCTCATTTTGATCGGAAAAATTGTCGGCATGACAAATTGGCTGCATTAGGGGAGTGGGGAGGTATACATTTGCTCTCGCACGATCAATGACCACCGGTGTACCCTAAGGAAGAATTGACCGTCGGTGTGCGCATCGGAATGATCGGAAGGCCGGCACTTCAAAAATTAACCGTAATGTAGTGACTCATTCAGATCATAGGCAGCCCAGACATACTGTATGTGTAATTATAAGCTTAATGTTCTGCATATAGTCAAAATATTGATGTAAAAGTTCAAAAATAAATATTGTTTCAATTTAATATCACTATGTGTTTGTTGTGTTGCTCAATAACTGGTCCATTTTGCGGTGCTTCTGGCCTGTTCGCCTGCTATCATAACCGCTTGGGAGCCATTATTCTTATACCTATATTTCTACAAATTCGAAATATTCTAAACAAAACCTCACTTACCTTTAGCTGAAGGCTTCCTTGAGTGTCCGGGCCGGTTTAAATAGCGATTTTTCCCTTTTTGTTACCAGACGGATCTTCCACTCTGGTAACAACAAACACATAGTGTTATTAAATTGAAACAATATTTATCTTTGAACTTTTACATCAATATTTTGACTATATGCAGAACATTAAGCTTATAATTACACATACAGTACGTCTGGGCTGCCTGTGTTCAGATCATCTCTCTCTAAATTCAAGTCGCCTAGTGTTTATCGAAGCACGAAAAAAAATTGTCACTGTACGTAATGCTGTTGTGCGTAATCGACAGCCGAGTCTTGATCAGTTGTAGAATGCCTCAAGTGAGTGAGTATTAAGACGTTGTTTGTCCGCTCAGCTGTTTACTAATGAGGTCCTCATTTTTATAAACCAACATGTCATACCATTAGAGATTATTTCTAAAAGAAGCTTGATTATGCTCAAGTTTTCACAGATCGCAGGCATTATGACTTTTCCATTCTTTTCAGTCGAGAGGAAGTGTGAATTTTTTTTATTCAAGGTCTTGCTCGTCAAGTTTGTCAATCCAACCCAATCTCCCGACAGTAAATGTAGACAGTCTACATTTGTGATTCTACCCAGTTAATGTAGAGAGTCTACATTTATTAACAACAAGAACAAAGAACAAATAATAAAAAAATCACGATATTTGGATTGGATTTGAACCCGGAACCACGGCGCTAGCAGGAACGGTAGTAGGAACGGCTTCTTACCAATAGACCACTGAAGAACTAGACGACGGGATGTTGTATAACTATATATTTATTAGTCTTGCATAGAATATCGCTTATCGACAGTGATTAGGCCTAAGCGCGCGCTCGTGCATGTGCACACAGAAAACATGGCAGCTCTGTTAGTTAAAAAATGGCTATAGCTCACCAACGAGCACGGGCACCCCACCGTTTTTTCCAGTCATTGTAATAAACTAATCATAAGCTTTGTGTGAGAAAAGACTGATCTGATTTCTCTTGCTGAAAACTGAATAGAAAAGAAACCAGGGGCACCTAACGACAAGTTTCGGTAGATATCTGTTCGGTGGAGGGCAATTCGCCTTGCGCTTTCGGCGTCAATTAAAGAGTGCACTCGGATTTTCGTGACTAAAACGTGGCCTAAAATATTCGAAATTGGGAAATCATAGCCCCAGAGGTTTTCGAAAAGGTCATAATTGCTGTTTTTGGCAGTTAAAAACGTCAGCTAGCATTTTCGGAAAGAAAATAGTTCCCCAGAAAGTTCGTGGAAAGTTCATCTCAGCTAGCATTTTCTCAAAGGAAGATTTTGTTACCTAACATTTTCGGACAATTAAAATTTCAGCTAGGGAATCCGTACAGATGAATTTCTTCTAGCTTATGAAGACATCGCTTTAAACAGACTTCAAACACCAGAAGGCACTTAAAAATGCCTTTTTACAGCTTTTGGTTGATTTGGCTCGTTGGGTGCCCCTGAGAAACTGAATAGCAGATACACTGTGGTCTTTTCTATTTGCAGTTTAGTAACCATGTCGAGAAATTTGGTTCAAATTTTTAATCACGGATTTAGCGTTCTAAATCGAACTTAAAATGTTTGTTTGTGTTCACAAAGATTTTACAATAACTTGAAATACTTTCTTACAATAAGCACCAAATAATGCCAAATTGGGGCATTTTCAATGAGCTACTAAATGAGCATGGGCACCCCCCTTTTTTATTTCAAAATTGAAGTTCTCATATAATAAATATTCAGTGGACAAAATTAGAACAAAAATCTATTGTCATTTTTATTTCAGAGGAATTAAGTTGATGGCAACAGTAGTGTTACAGTAATTTGAAGCTGTGATAACAGAAAATTACAATTGCAATTCCGTATTTTTGAAACACAAATTCGATTGGAAACAAAACGAAAATACAATAAAATAGTCGACTTAAATTTGTCCAAGCGTGTCCTTGTTAACACTGGCATTCGTAAGTAGAAACAAAAGCTTAAAAATCCTTAGTACATTCAGTAAACATTGCATGGCTTCTCACATTGTCCTTTGGCAAAACTGAAACCCAATAGTACGGTGGCCCAAAAGGGTCAATCACAAATCAATTTGCCAAAACACAAAACAATATCTCAAAGCACAAACCAATTTCCAGAAACACAAATCAGTTTACCAAAACACAAAACAATTTCTCTAAAACACAAACCAATTTCTCGAAGCACAAATCAATTTACCGAAACACAAAACAATTTCTCAAAACACAAACCAATTTTCCCGAAACACAAATCAAAAGACTGGGCACTTGCGTCGTGGTCATCAGAGAGAGCCTGGAAGGGACTCATTCCCAGGATTTTCCGCGTCCAACATGGCGACTGCTACTCTGCTGTGGACGATTTAACGAAAATGTTCTGCCATAACTGTGGATCTGAAGTGCTACAGGACTATTTGTATTGCTCTCAGTGTGGAAAAAAGTTGGAAATTGCTGTGCCATCTTTTCGATTACTGCTGTCCTCCGAAAATGTAACGGAAAAGGAAGCAATAGAGTACGGAGGTCCGTTCTGGTCAAAATTAAACGAGATTTTTTTATCGGCTTATTCAATTATTTTAACTGGCTGTTTATTTTATGTCACTGTCTATATATCATTTTACATTTTGCCTTGACTTTTTTTCGTTACCTTCTGTGAATGTTTTTGGGACTACCCCCTCCAAATTATTTTCTTTAACACTGTACGAATTATTTTTGGCACCCTTTCCGAATATTTTTTTTCGCACTGTCTATGAATTATTTTTGGTTACCCTCCGCGAATTATTTTTTCGTACCGTCGAATTAATTTTTGGTTCCGTTATACATTGCGTGCCTGTGACTTGTATGTCTGAAGCGTCAACACTGGATCGAGTTCTTCCCGTAGTGATGAGAACGTTGACTATTGCACAAATAGCTCGAAATGTAATACAAGAAATCCACCGAATAGATCAAATAGTCCGCTCAAATGAGCCATCCTTCAGCTGTGCTAGAGGTGACCGCTCCTCAACTTCTACTGGTAATGAAACGTCCTCAAGTTCCACTAGTGCAGGAGGCAGTAGTGATCAGCCTTCCGTGTTCACGGTTTGCGATGCAAGAGACCGGAACGCACTGACTGAATTGAGAAGGAGGTTCCCCACACTTTCAAGTTCAAATTCGTACAGTGTTAAAAAAAATAATTTGGAGGGGGTAGTCCCAAAAACATTCACAGAAGGTAACGAATGAGGGGAATGAGTCCCTTCCAGGCTCTCTCTGATAACCACGACGCAAGTGCCCAGTCATTTGATTTGTGTTTCGGGAAATTGGTTTGTGTTTTAGAGATATTGTTTTGTGTTTTGGTAAACTGATTTGTGTTTCGGGAAATTGGTTTGTGTTTTGAGAAACTGTTTTGTGTTTTGGTAAACTGATTTGTGTTTCGGGAAATTGGTTTGTGTTTTGAGAAACTGTTTTGTGTTTTGGTAAACTGATTTGTGTTTCGGGAAATTGGTTTGTGTTTTGAGAAACTGTTTTGTGTTTTGGTAAATTGATTTGTGTTTCTGGAAATTGGTTTGTGCTTTGAGATATTGTTTTGTGTTTTGGCAAATTAATTTGTGATTGACCCTTTTGGGCCACCGTACAATAGCTTAACACGAGGTCTTGCATAATCGGGGTTAATATTTCAAATGTTTCTTGTCAATCATTGAAACATTTCTCAGTCACCCGAACAAATACCCTGTCCCAATTCATCAGGGGCACCCAACGACAAGTTTCGGTAGATATCTGTTCGGTGGAGGATACTTCACCTAAGGCTTTCGGGGTCGATTAAAGAGTTTCGTAAGTAAAACGTGGCCTAAAAGATTCGTAATGTGGCAATCTTAACCCCTGAGGTTTTCGGAAAGGTCGTTATTGCTGTTTTTGGCAGTA
>JAEMWC010000104.1:505000-570000 GCA_016490735.1 Pachyseris speciosa | reverse complement strand
TTTCGTCGTCGAGTATCATCCACAAATGGCACTTCCGGCGTTTCTGCGCAAGCGCTAACTATTTTTAACAACAGTGATGCATGTTGTCACGTATGGGAAAATGTCGATTCATCTTGTGGCTTTTGAAGTCTGAACAAACAATATGTTAAGAGAAGTGTCTATGCGAATGTTTGGAAGTTCAACGGCGAGAAGAAAGTTTTTAACATGAGTAAACTTAACGGCAGATGGACTGCCGTGTTTCCCCGTGTCTGCTTCAGTAGACAGCGAGTAGTCTCTAATTTTGGCGACGGATTGTGGGGGCACGTGCGCGCGCGAAGTTGCGAGGAGACGCGATGCCTGGGGAGCGCCAAAAATTAGAGACTACAGACAAAGGGAGTTTGACCTTTCACGGCCGAGTGATTCGAGTGTAAATCTCATATCAACAGCAAGAATGATGCCTGTTGTCACGTACCGGAAAACGTCGATTCACCTTGTGTTTTTGAAGTCTGAACAACTAATATGTTAAGACAAGTGTCTATACGAATGTTTGCAAGTTCAACAGCGAGAAGAAAGCTTTTAACATGACCAAACTTTAACTCCAGATGGACTGCCGTGTTCCCGTATCCGCTCCATTGAGATGTACATTTTGTTGAATAACTCAAGTACGGGATATCACACACCCCTGAGACTTTGACAGGTAGTTTATTTACTATTTTTCCACAATATCTCAATTTCTGGACTTTAATTTTTGAATGATAAGCGATTATATTTTACAAATGTACTAGCGTCCCTTGAAACTGTCCAGAAACGTTCCTTTCTTGTGTTTCAAATGACCCTGGATTGACGTATTTGTAAACAGTTTCACTCTGCTAATTAATTTTCTACTCACATTTCACCGAGACTCCATTCACATTTATGCGAAAAAATCCAACATCGTTCGATAAGCGTTTCCTTTCTCAAACAATTATCCATCGAAGCGAAAACAAGTGTGCTTAGTTTTTTTTTTTTGGAATCAATACACTACTTTTATCATTTTGCATAACGATAAACCTCTGTGGCCTAAAGGTCATTGTTCCTGCCTGTGACGCAGCTAACCCGGGTTCGATGTCTGTTAGTGGTATATATCACGGGCTTTATTTTTTCTGTTTCTCTTTTTCTTGTTCTTTTAGAAATATTTTTTACAAGTTTTATAATTATTGTGCTCAATGGTTGAGCTGTATTTTAGAGGAATATATGTTGATAGGGGTCTAAAGAAATAGACTCCAACACAAGCTAAACACAATGCGTCCGATGTAAGAAAGACAGACTTCCCTCTATTCTTTTGTTTAGCACTAAGTTAGGGATACAATACTGTTTTTTGCAAGCCCGGGTTTAGGCTAATTGTAGCCTCTTGTTAAGCTTATTTTCATTTCGCCGTTGTATTTTACTTTTATTGTAAAGCACTTTAAAGTGCTATAAGCTCTTAGCAACGACTTTTGGGAAATAAATTCGTAACATTTTGGGTTTATGGGCCCCTAAAAGAGTAATTCATCATATACATTTGACCGGCCAGAAACGATACGTGACCGAGCAAAAATGAATTTGGCCGGTCATCGTGACCGGAGACTATCCGAAAATTATTTCGAGCCCTGTAAGATCTGTTTTCATCTTAACCATGACATTTTTAGCCAAGACACTGGAGTAGTTTCTATTTGAGTTAGGTGAGTAAGACAAAAAGCCAAGGTAATCACCGGTTTCAAAAACATGATCTTATCTGACTTCACAACAACATTGCCAAAATGGCATCTGCATGCAAGAGAATCTTGGAGTAATTATTGGGTTCAGCTATGAGTGTTGGGAATTTTGTTAGCCAGTTACATTGTCAGCAAAGAAAGCAAAACTTAAGCAGACATAACAAAAATTATTATTACTTCCAACAATAAGAATCAGTCAGGCACAGTTGATGGCGAAGACAAAACTCATCAAAATCGCTTAAATTGTCACTTCTGAGGTAAAAGGATGACAGTACACCACAGATAAGGCAATTTAAGTTTTATTTAGCACTGGTCAATACATATATTTAGCAATTCATTGCTAGAGCATGAAAACTATGGTCCCATACATTTACTATAAAAATAAAGGGTTACATAAACAGATTTTCTGGGTGCCCTGTGGTTGAAATACAGTAGAGTTTTTCATGACAGTAAGTTGTGTCATTTAAAAATGATTCGTTACATTTTCATGTAAAAAATGGAAAATATCGTCCAAGAAGGGAAATGCTATTTTCACTAAAAGACAATTTTTTAACCTGTGTTAGCACATTAAACCCGATATCTTTCCTAGTTTGACATGTTTTTTGAGGGGCTTCCATATAAGACAATTGACTAAAAATAAAATATTATTTTAAAGTTCTGTCAACGCTTGGTGTTACTGTTGTTTAAAAGTTTATCGATACAAGGTTATATTGTAACTTATATTTCCTGATGTCTTGGCTTTATATATATTTGTCCTGTACAAACAATCTTATTTATTCACTCGTTGTTCAGCGGTAATTGTATGTATCTCTGCATGCAGTGATTTGAATAAATTTACCGGTTATTAAGTTTTCTACGTTACTCGTGTTATCTCGATGTGTTACCTCCTCGCTGCTTTTCTGCTGATAATAATGTTGAGCTATACGAACACTTTCGTGCACGAAATCCGGCGTAAAATGACGATTTCAGGAAGGGAAAAAGCGAATCGCCAAAACAAATGGTGGCAACCATTGCAGAACCGTTGACTTCAAATTCTCACCCAGGAATACGAGTCGTCTAATTACATTGCACTTCATACTGTGTTTTTCGTCCGCCATTTTGAATTTTATGCGGATTACCGCTGTACACTAGTTCCCAGACTCCCGTTCCTGGTTCCTGGTTCCCGGTTTCCAATTCCCCGTTCCCGCAATTAGTGATTTGTAACATTCGACTATTACGTAACAGCCTAAGGCTGCATGTATATTGGTTTTACAGCAATGTTTCTATCAGGGATCTTCCAGAATTAATTTCATAAACATGAAACGGCACAGAAACCTTCAAACCGACTATGAAAAATAACTCCAGCCAAGAAAAGAAACAATGTTTTGAAACTAACCTTTATCTTCCGCAGGTCGAAATTTTCCAAGAGACAACAATGGCACAGTTTTCAGCCGGGTTTACTTCTGCAGTTGTAACGACAAACTCGACTAAAATTTTCCCCATTTCGCTTCACTGCTAATTTGAATTTGATTTTGCCGGCTGATCTTTGCTTTGAAACTCATGATTGAATTGAACGTTGCAGGAATCCGCGCGAAAATTGTATAGAATAATTGCCGAATTTTTCGTGCCCACGATAACAAGAAATCTATCTGTTTACAAACATTTTACACCAGCCACACAAAAGAGATCTTTGTATCAAGCAGCCAATACGCTTTCGAGATGGCAACTTAATGACGTCAGTGGTGTTTTTTAAAAGCTGGACTTTGGACCCAAATCATGAGTTGGACATCTCGAAGACAACTTCCTGATTTCTCTCTTCTTTCTATTTCAGACTTTGATTCATGATTATTAAGCGTCTATTAATAGTTGAGATCGCAAAAGAGTCTGTTGAATAATGTTGGCTCGGTGCGTTCGCCCTTTGCTACGAATTAAAGATTTCCTTGCAACTACTCGAGTGCTTTTTAAATTGTGCCGAGCAATTAGAAGTGCCTATTTTTTAATTAACACACACAAAAAGGTTATCACAGTTATATTTGTTGTGTTTATGGGTGAGCAACTACACGCGGAGCATGTGACAAAGTACCTTTGCTCTAACAAATAAAATTGCTGTACGAGCACTAAGATGAAAATATTGGATAGTGATTTCTCTCGTAGAGAGGGAACAAACTCGAGCAAGTTGGTCATTTTATTCAAGTTACAATCTATCTTCAGAATCATCTGCAGCCATGGCCATATCCTTGATTGACCTAATTCCCGCATAAATATTATTGCGTTCGACGAAGGAGACCGCTTTCTAATCTCTTGGTGATCCTGTGGTTTCTTGTGTGTTCTGTATACCAATATGGGACAACCTTTTCGTCGCTATTTTGAATTTCTGAAATACGTCAAATGCCCGTGCGATACTGCTCACCTCGTAGTTTAATCTCGCTGTTTGCTGTTTGAAGATGGAATACTAGAGACTAGCGCTCAGAAAAGAGGACATGGAGGTCTTAAAAGCGGCGATAGGCCGTTTCGCGTTTAGATTCCCTCGATTTCCAAAACACAACCTACAAAATTCCTAACCGTGGACCTAAAGGATGCTACGGGACGGTAAAATTTTAATTTGCTTTTTACGAATTGTTTGAGTGATGATTTATAATGGTAATTGAACTGAGTGGAGTGCAATTTGGTCTGAAATCATACACGTGATTTCAAAATCCAACGAGCGCGCAGCGCAAGTATGATTTGATTTCAGACCAAAATTGCATGACACGAAGGTCAATTACCACTTTATTACACCCATTTTGAAATCACACAGTTTTTTCTATCAATATTAAAATTTTTTTATCCATGAAATTTGATAGGCTGGTATTATTTCCCTTTCATTTTGATGAGTTACAGAAAGGATGCGATTTAGAGTAAAAAATGGTGCTATTTGGGAATAAATTGCACTGTTGAGATCAGATTGCAAGGATCGCCAGTGATTTCAAAATGGGTGTAATAAGAGCTGAAATAGTATGATATCTGTATTTTGGCCGGCTTGCAAATGTTTGCAAAACGGCACTATTTGCCATCCGAGTGATCGTTTACAGGGAGGCGAAGCATGTACATGTGCACAGACAACATGTTTGCACGTACGCAAGGAAACTGAAAGCTTTTTTGCTCCTATAAGCAAATTTAATGTTGATTTGAATACACTCTTGGTTGGAACAGTTGGAAGAACTTTTCGTCTTCGGTAAGCCGGAAGCGAAGATGTGTGTTGTGTTGACATGAACTGAATATTTGCATATGTAGCTGTAATGAGATACCCCAGTGGTGGTTACTTGATAGGCAACCACAGCTTGTAAATTAATTTCACTTGCATCAGTTCGAACGCACTTTCTGAGCTTTGATTATTACTAGTATTGTGCGTATTGTGGGTATTGTTAACACATGGAGCGCCATTTTAGCGAATCTTTAGTATAGGATATCTTACAAATTAATGTGATCAAGTAGGCTGAAGCCACTTTAAGGACACTAAGGCCACAAGGTAGCGCGCATTACCTCTTAAATCTACCAAAGCAAAGATTGAGCCCAAGCATTAGCAGCCATAGACAGCTGCTTCGGCCTTGTTAGGCCTCATGAGCATACCATAGCTAATGTTCAGGCTCAAGTACCCACAAATCAATAAAACAAGCAGTGAAAACGTAAAGCTTATGGGATATGGCACTAATGTGGCTGGAGTCAGCTATGGAGTGACAAGGATACCTCACAAATTAATGCGATCTGGTAAGGCGAAGCCACTCTAGTAAGGGCAAGTCAGCTTGGGGCTAACCTGCATGCAACAAAGGAAATTCTTGGCTTGCACGTGACGTCAGAGACATTTCGATATTTGGGTATTCACCATGCTGGGGTTCCATTGCGGGTAAAATTTACATGCGTTTATATCAACATTATGCCATCGCAATGTACTTACAATGAATTCTTGGGAAAATGAACGTGTCCCTTCGATTGAGGAGCTTTGTAGTAAAATCCCAATATTGTCAGAGTATTGTATAAAACTCGACCACAGCGTAAAACGAAGAAATTTGAAAACAAAAAAATCACCGATGTTGGAGTGGATCCGTTCACTGTTCCTGATCAACAACAGAGAGTGCCTTCGTCCTATCGAAGCGATGGATTTGCTCAGCCCACTTGGTTCTGGAGACGAGTTTCTACACCAAAGAACAGTTAAAAGCCTAGAAGAGTTTAGAGGTGTACAACTTTTTGGCTCCTGTGCCTGTAAATTATAGCTGGCTATTCTTGGTTTGTACAAGTTGTATTTTCAAATTAATGAACTGGTAACAAGACAGGAGGAACCTTAATTAAGAGGAACCTCCATTCCTAAAACAAATTGATGCGTCATTGTTACAATGCACATGTCATCGGCTTCCCTGTGGGGTCGACCCGCGGGCCAACCAGGGAGATATGTGGGGGAATACAGGAGATGGATGGGATTCTTTGCCCGAGGGTAGGAGAAAATCTTGATATTGTTTTACGATCAAAGATTAGGGGGTGCGGTAATTCACAAGTTTGAAAAGGATGTCACAGGGATTTTCAGCTGAGAGACACCTCACCCAGGGGACGTTGCCTTGAGAGACTCCCTGACCACCCAGGGAAATTCCTTAAGTTTGCTTGACTGATTTTACAATCCCCCTGGTTAGCCCAGGGGTCAACCCCATGGGGAAACTGATGATATGTGCATAATACAGACAAAAATCAAATTTCTTTGGGAAACATGGCACTAACATTACAGTGTTCTGAATAATGGAAAGGATTATCACCTATCATTACTTGTAAACTTCCCACTCACCACAATGCCATTTTGGATTTTATGACAACCCATAGTTGCACTACAAAAATGACTATCACAAGCAACAATATAAGCACTGTTCAGGCAATGTATTTGTGCATATGAACACTATAGTGTGATCATGATGCAAACAATTTTATTCATTTTAATTAAGAATTTTTAGCAGTAAATGTTGTATCTATATGTATGAAAGATGCCAATCAGCCTATATTAATGACAGTGGCTGTACTACAAAAGGCTATTGTGTTCATGTTGTTACTCCAGCATAAACAAAATCTTTCTACAGCCACCCCAAAAATATTATAGCCTTAAAAGGTATAGGGATGCTGTTGTGAGTAAGGGGTGGTATGGGAGTTGGGGGAAGGTGGGCACTCAGCATATCTTTGGCTAAGGAGGTGCAGCCCAGTCACTCAAATATTGACCCTGTTAAAGAAAAAAGTCAGTGATTTTCCTACTCTATTTAAGACAGAATTACAATTATTGATACCCTGTTTAGGACATTTAACCTAAAATAATACCCCGTTTTAGACAAGAATAAAATAATTATTACTAGTCTGTTTACAACTTTATGGATTTCCTGATCTGTTTGTGTTAATTGTGCCAATAAAATGTAAAAATTCTGTTTTATGACAAGGTTTCTTTAAATTAACTGCTTTAAAATAACCTGTTTGAGACACCACCTTTAAGACAAAAATCCCTGAAAACCGTTCCCTATTTGGCCGCACATCCCCATTAAATAAAGTTAGGGATTGTGTTCGTTGTTTAACAAATGGCGAAACATGATCAAAAGTAGCTAATAGTACTTCGTATGTTGGCAAACCCGTGTAGAATGACACTTTGTCGTTATCCTCCCTGAAATACGTAATATTTTATATCAAAAGGCTTGCTCATCGGTGGCTGAGTAAACAAGTAGTCAAACCCTTCTGTGTGAGTTGTGGCATCCGTGCATGGACAGTCCTTAATAGAAAGAGATGCCACGCACTGATATAAATAATCAAAAGCCTCTGTTTCACTTTGTGGAGCAGGTGTAACGTGTTTCATGCTCGTTAGGTTGCAAGTTTACGATTTCCTCTTGAACTTGCTATGAATCGGGGGTACTTAACTGACTTTCAATCTGTGAAGCAAAATCGGCAGGCTCATTTAATTAACGTTGCTTCAGTAAACGTTCTTGTTCTAGCAGTTCCGCCTGCCGTTTTCGCCTCTCCTTTGACCTCTATGCTCGAGTCTCTCGGGCCTGATTTTGATGTTGTCCTCTTTGCGTCGCGGCTTATACTGCAGAGATCCACAATCGTTGTCGCTCAAAGCTTTATTCTTCAACTTCTGGGCCTTGATTCGTTACAACTGCTGGAACTCGATACAATTGGATTCCCTTATCACGACCACTCTTTCTGGAACAGCCCGCAGTCAGGTACATGGGCATTTTGAGGCGGCGAAATTAGAAAAAAACGCGTTAAACTTCATGTGTTGGTGACTACATCCCATCCGCCATATTTGGCCTTTGGTACCCCAACATGGCGGACGGAAATGGCTACTTGTACCGGAAGTCACGTGAGTGCAAGGCAAGAATAGGAGACGTCTCCACGATCATCCACGCAGGCTAAATTAGAGCCCGGTTTGGTCTCTGGTATTCCCTCCCCGCGAGACACCTTCACCGAACGCTATGAGAATTGCGTGACCGAGACTAAGTTGACCCCTTCCCGGGATTTCTTTCACGTACGTTGTCTGTCATCAGGTCGCGATTGTTCTGCTCATGCGCGATGTTTGACAGCCCGCGATACTATGTGATCATGATATAGGGTAGTACTTGGTGTAAGCTCAGGGAATAAACCTACCGGTACCTCAAATGAACGTGAACGAACGAGTGTGAAACACGAGAACATACTGCCGTACACTGCGGCCCGATCAAGCTGTCTTACTGACAGTTTCTTGTCATTAAAATAATGGGTCTTAATTTTACAAATCCTCATTTGCCCTTCTATCTTTGTACAATGGATTGAAAAATTTTCATCTTTAGTTCATTTTTGTCATATTTTTGCTTCAATATTATTGAAACAAACGCAAAGCCAAGAACGTAACCGGGAGCCAGGATCAATAAAATAGAAGTTAACGGAATAGCTGTCGGTCGGGATTGTACTGATCTGATCACTGCTTGTAACAAATGATTCAGCTTTAAAAATTGCTGACTTGAAATAAATTTTTGTCTTTGAACCCAGAAACTGGGCCGATACATCTTTTATTCGCATACGCGCGCATTTAATTTTGGTTGATCCCGGGTAGGCGAGCCGAAGTGTTTACATGAGAAAAAGATGGCCCACTTGCAGGGTTACCCTACCTGCCGAGGCGGGCAACTCGGCTCTCCGAGTTCTCTCGCCCTCCACTTGTAAACAGTTGGTCGAACTTTTCAAAGAAATTAAGTGGAGAAATAGCTCGCCCAGGGTAACTCGGGAGGGGGGTTGTCTCGGGTATCCGAGTCCATATAAAAAACATCTTATGAGGTATAATTTGGCCAACGTAAAGAGATTCAAAAGTTGTTTCACTTGTCCGTTGCTGCCTTTTTTTAAAGGCAAAGTGTAATAAAACGGTATAGAGGGTATATATAGAGGTGCGAGAAACAAAAACATGCCAATAGTTGGATTGGATAGTTTTCTTTAGTATTTGACCCCAGCACTTCTAACCAGCTGGCCAGTACGGACCGCGGTCAGCTACACACCGTACGTAGACTACAAGTTTTGTCACCATCCCCATTCTCCTGTTCATGTTCTTTCCAGGTTAGCTAGGCAAACTGGTCAGAAAAACGTTTCTAATGTTCTTACCTTAGAGGGGTGATGGCGTTCAAAATGTCTTTACGCCCACCTTAACAACTCGTCTCTCGTAAATTCTCACCCCTCCTACTTCCGTACTGCCGTTCACTCCCATCCAACAACTCTTCTTACTCCGGTTTCGTCACTTCTCTTCACAAAGACCCATAATTATCATATGATAATCATATGACCCCGAAGATCCTCGTTCATTCAAGTCTATCTGTACAAGTTGCAACAAAGCCCGTAATCTGACAAGAATCATTGACTGCTGCTACTAACTACACATTAATTTTTATTGTAATTTTTATTTCAATTTTATGTGTTCCGGGGCCGCAGTAATTGGCGTAAGCTGTTGTGGTGTCCCTGCCTGTTTTGTATAACCTATCTTTTTTTTTTTGTCTTTGTGTATATTTAATATTAAGTTGGCGAAGCTAATAAAATAAAATAAAAATAAATTAAATTACTGCATGCTCACCTCCTCAAACAGTTCTCTCATTTCCTCGCTAGCCCTCTTACAAGCTTCTTGCATTTCTGACACATCTCCTCCATACGCCTATCGATAGCTTTATCTTATACTTTACACTGTTATTACCCTGGGGGATGGTACTTTAAAAAAAAATAACAATACGGGGAGGCTCCGCCCCGAGGTCCGGCCCCTTACCCTTTTATTACCATGTTTTGACAGAAAAGGTACCCCTTTCATATACCTTCCATTGGCAAATGGTACCCCTTTCGTATACCATCCATTGGAACAGTACAGTCATAAGGTATATATGTTCGAAATCTTTTAATGAAGCCCTTTTAACCCTTTGCGTACCAAGGGGGGTGCTATTTAATTCAACACATTTTGGGCGGTTAATAGTCTGGGACACTTACCTTCTCCATATATGGAGTTACTACCAAAATATCTGCTGCCTTAAATAATAATAATAATGTGAATGATATATATGGGTTATTGGCCAAGCGTGAGGTCAAGATGGCGGGATATTGGCCAAGTTCTTTTTTTGCGTGTGTATGGACCGAGACGAAGTCGAGGTCCATAAACACGCAAAAAAAGAACGAGGCTAATATCCCGCCATCTTGACCGAACAAGCTTGGTCAGTAAAGGATTTATTATATGACTCAAAGGACGCTATTAAAAGACAGTAAAACGCGGGACGAACGGGCTATCCCGAGCGGTCAAGATGGCTCCATCTTGACCTCGCGGGTAGCCAATCACAGCAGGAGAATTGATTCATCTTGACCGCTTAGAGAGCCAGTCATATAATAAATGAAATTAATCACTGCCACTGACGATGGGAGCAGGTCAATTGTGGGTTCGCATATGTTCCCGTGAAAGAAACAAGTGTGAATGATATATGAAATTAATCATATATGAAGTGCGGAAACAAAATCAAATGAGGAATGATCCTTGCAGTTGTGAACGCAATTTTTGCAATTGCGAAAAGAAGCCTGAAAAGAAAATTCAGGACTTCAACGGGATTTGAACCCGTGACCTCGCGATACCGGTGCGATGCTCTGATGTATCAGTCAATTCCAAAAGCGCCCATCCCCACCCCCACCGGGCAAACACCCGGGCAATTGACTCTTTGAAAATTTTTGATCAAATGCCCCGCTGTGTTTCCAGTTTAGGCGATCAAATGCCCCACTTACAGGGCCTCAAAAAGGGCAAATCATGTTGGGCGAAGCATTTTGGCACGCTCCCCGCTCATAATGAATATTTTATTCTAAAATCGCTTACCTTTTTCAAACCAAATCCGAAAAATTGTGCGCCAAAACTCTTTTCCGATGTCTTTTGTAGGCACCCCAAGCTTTGAATAAAGGCATATCAACTGTATATTTAGTGAACAACGGAAAACCTACGCGGAATGTTGAATTGAAGGGAGCGAAGCGGCTCCTGTGGTGAATGAATGAATATTTGCGCGCGAAAGACGCGGAAAACCCTTTAGCTGGCGACCGTCGACCAATGTTTAGCCGATAGTCAAATGCCCCACCGTGCGGGACAAATTTCGGATCAAATACCTGGGGTATGCCCGGCGGGGGATGGGCGCTTTTGGAATTGACTGATACATATAAACCGACTGAGCTATGCACTGACGTTGGGAGCAGGTCAATTGTGGGTTCATATGTTCCAGTGAAAGAAATGAGTGTGAATGATATATGAAATTAATCATATATGAACTGCGGAAATGAAATCAAATGAAGAATGATCCTTGCAGTTGTGAACGCAATTTATGGAATTGCGAAAAGAAGCCTGAAAAAAATTCAGGACTTCAACGGGGTTTGAACCCGTGACGTCGCGATACCGGTGCGATGCTCTAACCAACTGAGCTATGAAGCCACTGACGTTGGGAGCTGGTCAATTGTGGGTTCGTATATGTTCCCGTGAAAGAAGATCTTCATTTGATTTCATTTCCGCAGTTCATATATTATTAATTTCATATATCATTCACACTCATTTCTTTCACGGGAACATATAATGGCTACGTATTTGTGATTAGGTCCTGGCATTCAGGAGTTTTAAACTGCCATAATGGTCTTTATTATGCTTTTGTCAGTGTACACTTTTTATTACAACCTAGTAAATTTACAATATATGATTAATGAAATTTAATACAAGAAATGGGCAGGCTAGGACGCTAAAATGAACCAGTTAGTTTTCTTGTTAGCTCCCTAAAATACTGGGGACTCAGACTTCAGTGTCACGTGATGCACCCGAGTGGCAGCTGTTTTTCGATTGAGTTGAATCGCTCTAATTTGATAAGATTGTCGCTTTTAGAGTGGTTTTCTGAGCCATTTTCCTCTGCAGAAGCCCACAGGCTAGCGTCATTAAGCTAGAATGTAGGTAAAAGCGAGCCTTTGAAAGAAACCAGAGGTGAGAGGCGGTTTCATGTCTGTCATGTTGACGGAGATGCCAAACACGCTGTGTTGTAAGCTTATAATCCAGCTCTTTTACCGTTCTGTTCCCTCAGCACCGGAATCGTGTATAATTTCTGTTTGGTTGGCCGTCTTATTTCCCCGGCAACATTTCAAACACAAGTTCGATTCTTGCTCTCTGCTTTCAAGCCAAACAGAAATGGCGTTAATTGTGGTTGAGACGAGAGTTAAACCCAACAGGGCTACCGGAACATTTACAGTACTGTCCACAAAGGTGATATCTCCAAATCCAACGGTAGCGAACGTGGTAAAAAGCACATAAAGCGCATCTATGTATGTGGGGCTTCCATATTTAGGAAAAGTGTAAATCTTAATCGCCACAAGGGCGATGAAGACGACCATTCCAACGGCAAAAACATAAAGCACTTTCCATTTGATGATTGGTGGTTGTTCTCTTTTTAGGACTCTTTTTTCAAATGTCATGATGGCTTTAGTGATTGCATCGTTGATGAGTTCGCCCAGACCCTTCAGTACGAGAAGAGAGAGAGGGATTCCAAACAAAACACAGAAAATGCTTAGAAGTCTGCCAGTTTGTGTCATGGGAGGGGTAGTTCCGTAACCTGAAAGACAACGAAAAAGGCAAAGGAACGTTAGAGGTGACTCTTCGCTCCGTGTCGACGGTTGTAACCTCTCGTGAAGTAGGCTGAAACGTTAATGGTGGAAAGCGTTCTTGAGGAGCTCAATCGATTTAAACCATTGTTCTAACTCCGTGCGTTGGAAAGAAAAGCGCGTAAGGCAAGGAGGAAAGCAAAGAAAAGTACCGTGATTGAATCTGAGAAAACCTGTCCTTCTTAATTTATATAATTTGCCCCCTGCGGCTAGACCTCACTGAGGGGTCTGATAGCAAGGTGAAAGTAAAAATGCTATGGCCGATGTGATATACCCATTGGCAGACAATGTGCTCCTGATGCATCGAAGTTTAGTGTTTGGTATATAGCTTCGGGAAGAAGAGTCTTAAAACCGGCCAAACCAGGCCTTTTTCGGTACTGCGCCTCATAGCGTTATCAGTTATCCTGCCTTGTTTGCTTGCTATAACGTAACTGCCTTTAATAATATATTCCGCAACTCAACTCAAACTGTTTGCTTTTGTTGTCATTAGGTAGTCAGTAATGGTGTGCACAACAACCTAACTAGATTTACATTACCAATGGTTGTGAGAAACTCGAAGCTAAACTGGAGTCCATCTTTGAATTGCCATCTTTCCTTGCCGCCTTCCATATGCTCCATATACCTTTGCGTCAAAGCATGTAGCTCTGTTTCCGACAAGTTATGCGTACACGAATGGTTTTGTAGAAGAAAACTTATAGTGCCATATATAATTCTCGAATTTGGGTCTCCGACTGAAGTTTGCTTTAGCTCAATGTATGAAAATACCAGAGAGCCAAGCAATATGTAAACTGTTAGAGCTAATAAGCGAAGAAATAAAGTTAGTAGGCTTTTCTCTGGGACTGCCATATTTCATTTAAATGGATTTGGCCGAGGTTTTAATAAATTAATAATGTCAATGACGTTTTTGATTGCCACACTTTGGTGCAAAATCGTTTGCGCTTTGTTCTTGTTATATCATTGCAAGCAACGTTCAAGGCGCGGCCGCATTGAAGTCTTATGAAACAGCAAAAAAGGGGCAATGCTATTATCTAAGGTTGTCATTCCGTGTTTCAAAAGCACCTGTTACGACTTAACGGAAGTTGCTTCCAACTAATTAACAAAGGTATAACAATACATGAAAATTACATTTCTTTTCTATATCGTTTGTAATCTGTAGAAAAGAGATCTAGAAGAGGTGGAATCCTGGACCATAGGGTAGAAGATAATCTCAATTTTAAATAGTCCTTAGCCAATCACGGGACAAACATGGAATAATAGAACATGGTTGCCATGGCAACTCTATCCCGTCTTGCGAGGCTTTTCAACAATGAACTTTTCAACAATGTGTACCAGCTCAACAATGCTGACAAAAAATGTCCGTCATGCACTGAGCAATTTTACAAAATGTAAATTGCTGTTTCTATAGCAAGTGATTTGTTAGATTAAAAGACCTGGATAAAAAAAATTACTATGGAGAATTGTGACGATAATACTGACTTACGCAGGCTCAGGACACAAGTAATATGTTAATTGGAAGCACTGGAAACAATGTCTTCATGTCACATACAAGAAAATTAATTAAATTTTATTTCCAAAACGGACTGATTTGCGTGAAAACCTTTTTCGTTTCTTTCCACTAATTCTAGAACGTAAAATCTGATGCTCATTTCCAACGACAACTTTCACTGATCAAAGTTACGTCTTTTACTGGCAAATAAAAGACTCCGCCAAATGAAAAATCATAAATTACAGTGGGAGCCTCCCATGTCATGTCTTTCGCATGTATGTAAGTAACAATTGCAATAGCTAACGTGCACGTGAACAAATAAAGGCTCTGAAATGTGGCCTTAAGATTAGGATGATTGCTCCCAAGCTCCGAACGATGCACTCTCGCCACAACAAAATTAAAGAAACTGTCAGTTTACACCGGCAATCACGACAAATCGAGTCCTTTAGTTGTATTTTACCTAGTTCCTTTATACAGTCACAGTTAACCAGTAAACCAGTAACTGACATCTGTTAAACAATTATACTGGGAAATCACGTGGAATATCGCCTGGTACTTAGCTGGCCGAGTTTGAAAATAAAAAATCGGGGAATATTCGGCGCAACATTGAACAGAATATATAATTGTTTAATTAGTCAACGCTTCGATAACAACGCACTATTTACTGAGTTTATTCAGAAAAGATGGAAAAACCGCCATTTTCACCCCGATATCTGTCTTGTTCGTTCGACGAATATTGATAGCCCCAGTGACAATATATTTGGACAGCGTTACAGTGGAGTTTAAATGATAAGTGTTACCTACCCGTTTAAGGGGAAGGAGAGAGGGGAATCGAGTGCGCGTGAAACACGCGGAGAGAAGGCGGAGCGAGAAGTTTTCCTATCGGGGGCGGAAGCAAAGCAAAAGAGTCGCGAGAAAAAGATAGGGAGTGTCACTGGTGGGAAAAATGGGTAAAGAAAGCAGGAGGTTGTTACCACTAGAATATATTAGCAAGGACCACTGTTGCAAAAAATAAAAGGGCCGGAGCTGGAGGGTTAGTAAATTTAACCAGCTTTAAAATTGTGAATTAATAAACGGTAAAAAATAATCAAGGCTTGGTACACGGCGAGGAACAACCTCGTTCCCAGGGTTCTTCTCCTACTCTAGGAGAGAACCCTGGGAACGAGGTTGGGCGAGGAATATCTTTTCCAAGCGTCGAGATGTTGGGGAGCAGCGAAAACTAGCATCGCAATTTTCTTCCCACCGCTCCCCTCTGTACACCTGGAAATTGCAAAGGGCCCAAGGTAACGATCAGTTGAAGAAATAGGACATTTGGTGCTGTGGTACCCTAGAAAATGTATGGAAATCATAGCTTTCTTGCTAAAAGTGAGTTGGGGGGGGGGGGTATCAAATCTCTCTGAGAAGGCTTAAACCTTATCAATTCCAAAGAACCGCTTATATTGGCACTGCGAATACAACAAACTTTGCTCGAACGCTCGCTTGAATCTGCTGACAGTTTGTTGTTCGTGGACAAGTGGCCTAAAAGCAGATGCGCCTTGTCTCACCGGGCTCCAATCTTCAGTAACGAAAGTTTCATTGAATGGTGAAGGTGCCCGAACAACTTTTGGTGCAAGATTGAAACCTGGTCAGAGACGTAGTCAGAAAATAGTAAATTGTTTTCGGAGGAGCCTTTCCCTCTCAAAGATATATGGAATCTCCCAGGATGCAAAGGGGCAGATTCTTGCTGTTTGGCTGCTCGGTTGAGGTTGCTGATAAAAAGGGAGCTGAGAGAGCTATTGTTTGCATTTTTTCCTCAAACTTCCTCTTTACTTTGGAAGCAGAAGAGTTGTTTTGTAATGTTTACTCTCTGAATAAAGGGTTCAGTTGAAAAAAGATTTGTTCAGACTGCTCGTTTGCGAGGTAAGATTTTCATTAAATTATTGCACTAGTTTTGAGCTGATGTGTTGTTTACATCCCATCTGTTTGCTATGACTTTGCTGGAGAAGTGCACTGTCATGTCTGTTTGATTTTTTCCCCTTTGCTGTGATATTGCTGGAAAAGATGGCAAAACCTGACCACAGCAATTTTTTTCGTGACCCTATGCAGGTTTGAAATTTGAAACTGGCATGGAATTTGTAGATGGCAACAATTATTTGCTTTTCATGATTTTACTCTTAATTAGCTTTTTAAGGATCAAATTAGAGGTACAACAAACCTTCTATGCAAAGAACTAAAATAAAGCCAATCTGTTGAATTGTTCTTTCATAACATTTCAAAATATTGATGGTAAGTATAGGCAGGAAACACCCATTTTTGGCAAAGTGAAACTTTGAAGAATTTTCTCTCTGCAAATAACAAGAGTCAGTCCACAAGTTTAGGTTCATATCATAGATCAATACAAAGATAATTGATAAAAAATTGTTTCTTGCCTCACTGAATAAGTATTTTTGCTCACTTATTGTATTTTTTTTTGTTACCGAGGAAGGACTATTAAAGACATCTGACAAAAGCTTGTTCTGTTACCATGGCAACAAGAGACTCAAACATCATTGTGTTTGTCATCATTCGTGGCAACGATTCTTCTGCATGAGCTTGATTTTGGAGAAAAAAGTAGTCTAGGGTACCATAGCACCTTAAACTGAGAAAAATCACTTGCATATGAATGATAACGAGAGAACCTTTTTTAAAAGTCACTTTTAAAATGCTCGTGAGATTGTGAGATTGAGAGACAATCGGCTCTTGTCGGGTATCTCCGGAATATCCTCGGTTTCGATGGCAACATTGGCCGATGACGTGCTCTTCATTTTAAAATCAGCTGCACAGTGCGCAGCAGTAGTCAAGCCAAACCATATAACCTACATAACACAGAGTCATTGAGATCTTTGATCTTTCGCATGATGACAGCGAGTGAATCAAGGCATTACGGTGAATGGGCTCTATCAAGCTGGTATGACATTTTACCGGGACCAGATCGTTTGCTCGAAGTATCCAGCTCGTTAAACGAAGACGATGCTTGGCTTGCAGTTCATAGCTGGTGCACAAAGCTACTCACGCCTGGAATCGGCTCGGAGAAACTACAAGAGATTGCGGACTCGCTAATCTACCATCACTGGAATCAAGCAAAAAGGATGGGCTGTTTAGGAGTTCAATTTACCTACATAAACGGATTTTATCACCGGTTTATTTGGAGAGCTTCATGACTAAGCAGTGACCCGTCTCGCTGCAAATACACTCAATCAACCGTGCCGGTGGGAAATGTTTCAATACAAACATTCTACTTCTCTCCGTTTTGCTTCTCGTCGAAAATATTTCTTTGCATTAAGAAATTGTCTTCACTCCCTTAATTTGTAAAACAATTCGCTTGTCAGTGGATAAATGTGTCAAAACTATTGCGTGTTTTGCTGTCTTCTTTTACGACAATACGTAACAGTCAGGTATTTACACCCAAAGGCAAATAGATCATTATCTCGGTATGCTAAACCCAAAGGAAACCTTGAACGAAATAATATTTTACCATCGCATCCAGAGAATATTTTGTGGTAACCTTTCTTTCAGTTTTAAGCCGAGTATATTTATATCGCCGAACGATTTTCGACCGACTGTGGTTCCAATCATTACCATAATACCGGATGAGACTTGAATGACAAGGTCAGCATGTCACCCACAAAATAATTACAGGGTTTCGATCGATATTTAATTGGAGGTACACATCGATGAATAAATTTCAGGGCTTTATTAAAAAATGTTACGAAAAGAACTGTACGATTCTTTTGATGTATTTATGTGCAAAACATTTGGGAAATTATAATTTATATTTGTTCACGCTTTGCGATTTTTGTTATCGAGATGATATCATTTTTATTGTATGAAACATTTGTATCAATAACAAAAGGACAATTTTTTAAGGGAAACTCGTAGTATTAGGGCTATTTATACGGGAGAAAATAAGACGCGTCTTATGTAAGACGCGACTTAAATAAGAGGCGAACTGATCGTATAAATGGTACAAAATAAGCGTTCGCGTCTTATTTAAGTCGCGTCTTACATAAGACGCGTCTTATCTTAGAACAGGGTTTTCAGCTGTTCTTATTTTGTCCGCGTCTTAATTAAGACGTGAACTTCCTCGTATAAATGGTTTCGCGTCCTAAATAAGACGTGAACTGCAAGTGCGCTTGCATAAAAACAATAGAAACATGAGCTTGTCTTATGATTAGATAGCGTAATTGGATGCAAAGCTTTGCAAAAGATGGCCGGGAGAGCCAAAAGTGAATTCAGCACCTTCCTTCTTTAACCTGCCATCAGTCGCACCAATCCGTGTATCGCTTTCTTCCGACTCTTCTCGGATTTCTGTTGATTTCTTTGTATGCTACGGCGTGGTCTTCATAAGAAAAAAAAAATCTCTGAGAAATAACAGGACAGCACGCTTTTGTTTCTTGCTACAGTGTTCCATCTTGGCGGGTATGCGAGGCTGTATCAAAAATAAGACGCGAACCATTTATACGAGATCTTCGCGTCTTATGTAGGACGCGAAGGTATAAACGGTACAGTTCGCGTCCTATTTAAGTCGCGTCTTAGGTCTTATTACCTCCCGTATAAATGGCCCTATTGTGTAATGGCACCATTGTAATTGAATAACACAAAAAAACTGACGTTCTTTACCGCAGTACAAAACAAAGCAGACCATCGTTTGTAACGTAACGAAAACAAATTTTCGAGTTTTTGATGCACTTAAGTTCAAAACATTTGGGGAAATTATATTCGTTCACGCTTTACGATTATCACTATTGAGATAATATTACTTTTTATTGTGTCAAACGTTTGTGCTTACAGGTGAAGCCGTGATAGATATAGTACTGTAGAATTAATGATAACTCCGTAATGTCTGTAATTGAATGAGAAAAGAAAGATAGGCAATAACAAAATGAAAGAATGTCGTTTTATCACAGTACAGAACAGAAACCAAACCAGTGCTTTTAAATGAATCCGAATTTTATATATATATATATATATATATATATATATATATATATATATATATATATATATATATATATATAATCTTTATTGATATTAAATATTGTAGAGCACAAATACAGATGCAATTACAGAACCGATAAAATTGGGCACACTTACAGTTAGAGTATTAATTACATTACAAATACAGAAATAATAAAAACAATAAAAATACAAGACGGCAAAAAATAAGATTATAACCGTATGCTGTAAGAAATTTCCAGAGTAATTACAAAAACATTATTGAAATAAATGAATTAATTTTTCCCATTTCTTTAAGTGCTGCAAAAGTTTGTTGTTCTCCCTTGCAAAATGAAGCTCAATATTATATATACGCTTAGTCCTGGCGATAAAAGCTGAAAGGTTAGGTAATCCAATTTTTTGACATCTACTGGAGTAGAGATAAAATTTACCCAATAGTAGCATATGATTGATTAGAATGAAATCATCAGTATTATCAAATTTTCCAAATATCAAATCTGTCTCTTTTAATGTATTTATTTGGATTCCATTGCCCCTTAACCAAGACAAAACGTGTTTCCAAAAATCAGAAGCTACTTTGCACGAGAAAAATAAATGCTCAATAGATTCTATATCTTCTTGGCAAAAGGTACAGCATGGAGAGTCAGTTAAGCCGAACCGAAATAGCTTTTCATTGGTGTAAACAATACAGTTTAGTATTTTATATTGAAATTCCCTAAGTTTGGATTCTAATGTGACATTAAAGGCTAAGGAATAAACCTTTTCCCAATCAACAGCTGTATCTGAATACTTATCTTGTAACTTCTGCTTAGCGGTAGGCGGGATCTGTTTTTTCTCAATGAAGAGTTGATAAATCTGTTTTGAGGAGACATCAGAAATTGCCGTAAAGTTACCGTTGTCTGTTTTGATTGTCGGAGTGCTCGGAATGGGAGCACTTAATAATGATACATTAGTGGAAGTTTTAGCAAGAGTACGCCATTCAGCCGGGATTGAGTTAATTATACTCATAAGAAAAAATCTTTGCTCTGGGGAAATTAAAGGTGTTAGAAAATCTAGTGAGAAAGAACTGCCTACAGAAATTAGATCACCTATTCTCAAAAAACCAAGGTCAATTAAATCCTTTCTGTACACAGACCTTTTTTCTACACAAAGAAATTTATTGTTCCAAATTATCTCATTTAGGACCTCTTGTGACGAACTCGGCTTTTTCCCATTTAGATCCGACCACGCATCAAGACATTCCTTATAGTATGCAGGCAACTGGATCTTTAACTTAGAGACATCGAAATTACAATGCAAGACAAAACATCCGCCAATAGGTGATAGCAGTTTGTTGAAGATCGTTTTCCAGGGACTTGGGTAATCCTCTAGAAATTTTTTCAGTAAGGTTACTCGCTTTGCTTTAATCATGGAATCAATATCTAGCATTTTCAATCCTCCTTTCTTTTGATCTGATATCAAGGCCTGGCGTTTAACTTTATCCTTCCCGTTCCAGATAAATCCATACAGAATCGAGTTCACTTCCTTGACTAAATCATTAGATATCGCTATTACAGAGGCCCTATACATAAGTTTGGGGATAGCAAAGGTCTTGACAATTTGGATTCTTCCTATTAAAGACAGGTTTCTCCATTTCCACATGTTTATTGATTTCTTTATAGCCTTCAATGTTTGGGTAAAATTCAAATCATGTCTTTGCTTTAAGTCGTAACCAAAATACACTCCGAGGATTTTGATGGCTTCACAAACCTTGTGCTTTGCAAAAGCTAAATCCTGTGTAGTGTTGTTACCAAGGGCTAGCATTTCTGTTTTCTCATGATTAACCTTCAAACCAGAGAAGTCACCGAAACACTCAAGTACCTGAAATAGTGTTGTATACGAATCTCCGTCTCTTAGAAAACACGTCATATCGTCCGCAAACAAGGACAACTTGACTGTTTCTTCCCCAATTCGAAAACCATGGATTTTCAAATGAAGAATGATCCTCGCAGTTGTGAACGCAATTTATACAATTGCGAAAAGAAGCCTGAAAAACCTGAGAAGCCTGAAAAACCCGCAATTGACCTGCTCCCAACGTCAGCGGCTTCATAGCTCAGTTGGTTAGAGCATCGCACCGGTAATCGCGAGGTCACGGGTTCAAACCCCGTTGAAGTCCTGAATTTTTTTTTTCAGGCTTCTTTTCGCAATTGTATAAATTGCGTTCACAACTGCGAGGATCATTCTTCATTTGATTTCATTTCGGCAGTTCATATATGATTCATTTCATATATCATTGACAACCATGGATTTTGCTATCACTTCTTATCCGTTCCGCCAAGATCTCAAGGGCAATAATAAACAGATATGGAGAGAGTGGATCTCCTTGCCGGACCCCTCTACTCAAGGAAAATGGTGCAGTGGTGAAACCATTATTCATTACGCAACTAGATACATTATTATAAAGAACTCGGATCCAGTGAATGAAAGAAGGGCCAAAATTGAATTTATGCAGTGTTCTGATTAAGAAATTAAAATTTAGTGTATCGAAGGCTTTCTCAAAGTCTATTGCTATCAAGAGACCAGACAAATTATTCCGTTTAGTATAGTCAACCATATCATCAATTGTTCTGATTGCGTCAAAAATAGACCTGCCTTTGACAAAAGCATTCTGATTAGCATGGATTATAGAAGGTAAAACTTTTTCTAAAAGTTTTGCTAATACTTTAGAGATTATTTTTGTATCCACATTAATTAGAGATATCGGTCGCCAGTTCTTGATCATTCTTTTGTCCTTTCCTTTCTTTTCAATTAGCGTTATAATTGCTTGTTTCTGCGAATTTGAAAGTTCGCCAAATTCATAAGAATAATCAATACTGTCTACAAGGTACTTTCCAAACAGTGACCAAAAGGCCAGATAAAACTCAGCCGTCAATCCATCATTCCCAGGTGTCTTGTTTTTTTGGAAAGACTGTAGAGCCGAGAAGCATTCGTTATATGTTATTCGTCCTTCACAAGCTGAACGTAGCTCTTCAGATAGGCTGGGAACCTCTATATCAAAGAAGGTTGACTCGGATGTGTGACAGCTGTGGTCTTTATAGAGATTTGAATAAAATAATTCCAACTCAGACAATATGGTCTTTGGCTTTGTCGTTAACTTTCCATCATCAAGAAAGATTTTCCTTACACTACTTCGTTTCTTATTTGACTTTTCTAAGTTCAAAAAATATTTGTTATTTTTTTCACCTTTTTCATACCAGGTAGCTCCCTCGAACATTAAGGGATAACAGCTTGAAATCAATATTATTAAGCCCCATATTGCGAGAGAGGACGTGTCAAGCGACCACAATAGGAAAAATTAATTGGATAAACAAAACAAGATCCCAAAAAACAGTAAGTGTTGACAGCCATGAATAATACGGAAAAGGTGAAAAATAAAGCAAGCAATATACACAGCCGAACAGGAAAAGTCAACAGCTCACAAATCCACGTAAAAAACGAACAAAAAATAAAAAAACTACACTTATAACACACAATGATTATGCAAATAAAAGGCCGCAAGATCATCACCTTCGAATGCGACCCTAGGGACTAGGGGCTTGTTATGTGAAAAAGGTGGCAAAATTTAACGGCGAGTTGGCTGTTCTGTCTTTCAAAATTGCATTGGCATGCAAATTCTAAATCGGGATTAGTTTTAAAGAGTAGATACGTATTTTGTATTTTGATAAAAAATAATTGAAGAATAATCAGAAAATTTGGGCTTACCGGCGATTATTGTCCGGCAATAAGTACTGTGGCAAAGCATCCACTGAGTATGAGCTACCATTTACAATAAGTTTGTTACCTTTGATAAACACACGTTCAATGTTAGCCTCTTTAGCTTTCTTATAAGCCGCTCGGAGTTTGCCACGTTCTTTTGCCGATTCCACCGAGAGATCTTGAATCCGAATTAGCTATTGGCTTGGATGACAAAACGTCGTTCACTATCGCGAAGCCATCCCAATAAAACTTTAACTTCAACGTTAACCACAATCCTTTCTCGTCTCCCGCACGTCCAATTTTTGACCGGTAATAAAAGCACCTTCCATTCTTTTGACGCCGACATCTAACTTATCATTATAACGACATCTTCAACCACGTTTTTAAAGCGAAACAGCATTGCAAAACAGCAGCTAGCAGTCACTTTCCCTTAGAGAGCACAAAGGGAGCGAAATATTTTCTTGGCATGGCCTCAATCCATTTTCAGACTAAAACTAAATAGAGTGGTGTTTCAATTGTCTGCCTAAAAGCCGAAAATAAAGTTATAAAAAAGGAGTTAACAACGAAACGAACCAATCAGCGTGAGCGGCGTCAAGGGCGTGAAAATGCGCGCGTGCGAGTGAGTCACGTCAATAGACACCTTTATTTAAACACTGTTAGAGCGGTTTTCAACTGAGTGTCGAAAGTAATTCTCGTTTTGCTTTGGTTTTGCATTCCTTCGCTCTGTGATTGGCCAGGAAAACTCGCGCCACTTTCTCAACCAATGAGAAGCAAAACCAAAACCAATCGCGACTTTATTGCACGAGCGTATTTTCCCGCGCTTTGCGCCGGCTACATGTAATTGCTTCGTATTCTGATTGGCTCATTGCATTGCTTACTTCTGTTATGATTGGCTGGAGTAATTGCTTTGGTTTTGGTTTTACGACACTCAATTGAAAAGCGCTCTAAAAGAAAGATAAATAAGTAAAATCTCAGGATCACGGTCCCTTCAGGGAGCTTACAAAGCATCTCTGCTATCAATAGGAGCCCTGAGGTCATTACCTAAAATAGAATACACAATAATAGGAGATATAAAAAAATAAAGACAAAATATTTAAGAGCCTAAATTTATGTACATTTACAGTGATCTTTAAAATCGTACTTCCATAATAATAAAAGAATCTCCTGGCGGTTTCTTATTGCAGGCAGGCAGGCAGATGTAAAAGATTGCTCTGCCGGGTTGAGCGAGTACAGATGTGCTTATTGAAAACAAAATAGTTATTAAAATACTGAGGACACCGACCATCTACATTTCCTCATAAGCTTAAGGATATGATCATCACGTCCTAAGACTTTCCCTGCTAGCAGAGGTGACCTCTGCTAGCAGGGAACCTAAAGCCGGTTACAGACGAGCAAGTTTTCCTTGACAAGTGTCATTGACAATTTTTATTTGCTCATATTTATGAACGACAAGTTTTCTTAGACAAGTTTTGCCTTCACAAGTTTTATTTGCTGGTGTGAACGAACGAACAAGTTTTCTTTGGCAAGTATTCACCGTAGCCAGCAATTCAATTACACAGCGGACAACATTTTATTTGACAAGTTTCCCTTGTTGACCCGTACAGACGAGCAAGTTCTGCAATGTGTCAAGTTTTTCCTTGACAAGTGCACTTGTTCAAAAACTAGCATGCTAGTTGCCAGCAAATAAAGCCAGCAAATAAATGCCAGCAAATAAAGTTTGTCAAGTCAAAACTTGTCAAGGAAAACTTGCTTGTTTGTAACCGGCTTAAGACTTGGCCATTTTAAGGCTTCCACGTTTAGTTTCGGTTTCGATTTTCATTGGTTGACAAAGTGGTGAGGGTATAGCTAACCAATCACAGAGTGTAGCAAACCAGAACCAATAAAGCGTTTTCATTAGCTCACGTGTCTGATTGCAACACTCGCGCGCGTGCCACATAAAATTGCGCGCGTCGGCGCGCGAGTAGGTAAAATAAAGGGAGTGATTCACATGAAACTAAAGTCTTGGTTAAGGCCACTAGGACCCACAGTCCCATATTTGAAAATGAACCTCATCTCCTGCTTCTCACGGTATTATTGGTTGGTTAGCCCTGCCTTCAAAACAGCAACCTTCATGTCCTCCAGTGTATGATTTGTTTGTTTGAAGTCGGCAGGTACAGGAAGGTCATTCCTCCCGTTGATGACATCTCTGCGGTGCTAATCTCATTGTAGAACATCCACGTACCTCCAAATTGTACTTGTTACCCAAGATCCACAAGCCTGGCAATCCCGGTAGACCTATAGTTTCTGCGTGTTCATGCCCTACTGAACTTCTAGCCGTCTATCTTGATAATTTAACAGCATCTTTTGTGCGGGGCCCAGACAGCGATGTGAAAGACACCACGCACATTGTGAACATCCTTGATTCCTTCCGTTTCAGGGACGGTGACGGACAGCGCTTAATTTTTACTATGGACATTAAGTCGCTGTATACTGTTATACCAAATGATGGGGGTCTCCGCGCAGTGCAATACTATCTTGACAAGAGAGAGATCCTTGTACCACCTACGGATACTCTCCTACGCATGGCTGAACTAGTACTTTGAATTCAATGGTGAATTTTACAAACAAACAGGTGGAGTGGCCATGGGTAGTCGACTAGGGCCGAATTATGCATGTCTTTTTGTTGGCTACGTAGAGGAACGCTTGCTTTCCAGTTATACCGGTATCAAACCAGACTTATACCAGCGGTACATGGATGATGTGGCCGGCGCTGCTTCATGTAGTGAAGAGGACCTCCATCAGTTCCTCGAGTTTGCCTCCTCTTTTCACCCTAACTACTTGGTCGGTCTCAACGGACAAACTTCTTTCCTTGATATCTGCATGAAGCCTCAAGCTAATCGCATAGCCACTTCTAAACATTACAAAGCCGCGGATAGCCACTCTTACCTCAACTTCAGTTCATCCCATCCTTACAGTTGCAAGTCATCCATACCTTATAGTCACTTTCTCCGACTGCGTAAGATCTGTAGTGATGACGCTGACTTCGACATCGAGGCAACAAAAATGGAGACCTTTTTTGCAGCACGCGGATATCCGAATGACCTCATTAGAAGGGGAAGGGAACGAGCATCGACTAAATCAAGGGCTAAAATTTTAAAGAGTGACGCTGCAAACCACATCGCTAATGATAGAGTACCTTTTGTTACCACCTTCCACCCCAGTAACCTTGTTGTCGAGGAAATCATCTCAAGGAATTTTCGGATCCTTCGCGAGGATAGCTCGACAAGCAATATCTTTAATAAACCACCACTGAAGGCTTTCAGGCGTGCCAAGAATCTGAAGGATCTGTTAGTCAGAAGCAGCCTACCTCGAAACCCTCCACACCAATCACCAGGTACTTTCCCTTGTAACAGAACCGTTTGCCGCACATGTCCCCATGTTAATTTATCATCCGCAATTTCAACAACCAAAGGGCTTGTTAACATAACGGGACATTTCTCCTGTATCACGGAACACGTGGTTTATTGCCTGTCGTGCAACAAATGTCCAAGAGGCTAACAGTCCACCAGCACATGATGACATGTTGGATAACCAGTCGAACACTGCAGACACACAACAACCCGCTCTCTCTGACATACTTCAAGAGTATCCCGATGTTTTCAATGGATTGGGGTGCCTACCTGGAGAACATGGAATCAAGACTGGCTGTGCAGTACCACCCATCGTGCACCCTCCTAGAAAAGTCCCAGTCTTACTCAAAGGCAAGATAGACGAAGAATTGGATCGCATGGAAGAAGCCGGAGTTATTGTGAGACAGACTGAGCCGACTGACTGGGTCAGCAGCATGGTCACGATTGTGAAGCCCTCAAAAATCAGAATTTGTATTGACCCTCGAGATCTCAACCAGGCAATCAAACGCGAACATTATCCCATGAAAACGATTGAAGAAGTTGTAGCAGAAATTCCAGGAGCCAAAGTGTTCTCTACACTGGATGCGAAATCAGGGTTTTGGCAGATCAAAGTGAATGAAACCAGCTCCAAGCTCTGCACCTTCAACTCTCCTTTTGGGAGATATCGATTTACAAGGCTCCCATTTGGTATAAAATCTGCCCCCGAAGTGTTTCAGAAGTCCATGTCCACCATTTTTGAAGACGTTGAAGGGGCAGAGGCCATAGTCGATGACATACTAGTCTGGGGACGAGACGTTGAAGAACATGACGCACGGCTTCGACAAGTGTTGAACAGAGCCCGAGAAGTAAATCTGAAACTTAACCTGGCTAAGTGCCACATCAGAAAGGATGCTGTATCGTACATAGGACACCTGCTTACTAAAGATGGACTCATGCCTGACCCAGAGAAAGTCCGTGCAGTTAAGGAAATGCGACAGCCGCAGAAAACAAAGGAACTGAGAACATTCTTAGGATTCATGCAGTATCTGGCCAAGTTCATCCCAAACCTGGCTGAAGTGAGTGCCCCACTCAGAAAACTCCTTGAGAAGGAAGTTGAATGGCACTGGGAAACCCAGCAAGAACAAAGCTTTCAAAACCTCAAATCGATGGCTTCAAATACACCAGGACTTGGCTACTATGATCCTGCCAAACCGTCACACTGTCAGCTCAAAGGGACTTGGTGCTGTATTACTCCAGGACGATCAGCCAATAGCCTACGCATCAAGAGCGTTAACACCTACTCAGCAGAAGAACGCGCAAGTTGAAAAGGAGACACCTTGGCTATTGTGTTTGGAACACAAAAATTAATTCCACCAGTATGTCTATGGCAAGCCAGTTACGGTCCAGTCAGACCATAAGCCACTAGAGCACATCCTAAGCAAACCCCTTCACCAAGCACCCCTCCGTCTTCAGAAGATGATGATGTCTTTACAACGTTATGATCTGAAAGTCGGGTACAAACCAGGAACAAGATGTTTCTTGCTGATGCTTTAAGCAGAGCATTCCTACCTGAAACAAATGAAGCTCTGGTGCCAGACCTAGAGGTCAATGAAGTGAACTTGACAACACACTTGCCTATCTCACCTGAAAAATACCTAGAATTTCAGAATGCTACAGCCAATGATCCAGAGATGCAAGCATTGCAAGATGCTGTATTAGAAGGGTGGCCAAACTCAAAAGCTGAAGTACCAGTAGAGATCACACAACACTGGACATTCCGAGACGAGATTTCATGTATTGACGGTCTGCTATTTAAAGGGAAAAAGCTTATTGTCCCACATGCACGCTGACCCTTGATGCTGGAGAAAATACACGAATCACACCAAGGAATAGTCAAGAGTAAACAACGCGCTCGTGATGTACTCTTCTGGCCCGGAATGGCGACTCATATAGAAGAACGGGTGTCCAACTGTTACAAGTGCAGCCAGCATCAAAGAGCACATGCCAAAAAGCCAATGATTATTCCCGAAATACCAGACAGGCCATGGGCAAGGATACGCGCAGATAGCTGGATAACCTCACCAGTGGGAACACAATAAGTTAAAGAGTCAGTTTTCAAGACATGGACTACCAGATGAGCTGATAAGTGACAACGGACCACAGTTTGCAAGCTCTAAATTCAGTGGATTTGTGAAGTCATACGAGTTTATACATACCACATCAAGCCCACACTATCCACAAGCAAATGGGGAAGTAGAAAGAGCAGTGGAGACCGTAAAAGCATTACTCAAGAATGGTGCAGATCCAAATCGAGCCCTTCTAAACTACCGAAACACGCCACTAGAAGGAACCCATTTATCACAAGCGCAACTTCTGATGGGACGCAGACTAAAGACAAGCCTGCCTACCACCACAGCACTTCTCAGACCACCAGCCTCGTCAGAAATAAAGCACATCTGGGAAAAAAGGAAAGAGAAAGAAAAACAGCAATATGACAAGCATTGCGGTAGAGAGTTACCACCGCTTCACACTGGTGATGTTGTCAGAATGCAGCATGGAAAACAGTGGCAAGCTGCAACAGTATTGTACAGACATCCATCACCAAGATCATATGTTGTTCAGGCAACTGATGGAACCAGGTACCGCAGGAATAGGAGGCACTTGCATTTCAGCAGGGCTCCAACAACTATGCCAAAGGAAGACATGCCAGCCTTGAATATAAGACCAACAGGCTGCTCAATGGACACCACAAGCAATGGACTGAGTAATTGGTAGCAGAGAGACAAGTAGCAGTGTACAACCTCAATCCAGGTCCACCGATGCAACAGGTGATGATCAACCATCAACTCCATGTGAGCCATCTACTGTTGTGAGATCAGACCAGGCAGTAGTCAAGACTAGATCAGGACGACAGGTTAAACCCCCCCCCCCCCCCCCCCCCCCAGTATCTCAAGGATTTTGAACGGTAGATATCTTATCAGTTGAGAGTGACAGCTTCATTGAACTTTGTTTATGGAACATTGAATCAAAGACATTTGGAATCTGTGGATCTTTATTGCTGATGAAATTTATTTGCATTATACGCAGTGACATTTGGAACTGTGGAACTTTGTTGTTGATGAACTTTATTTTCATTATATACAGTGACGTATGGAATTCTGTGGAACTTTGTTGATATTGTTTTGTTATTGTTATTATTGTAATTTTCTTTGTTTTGACCCAGAAAGGGGAAGATGTTATGTAAGCATGGCATTGTGGGTGCTCATTAAATATTCAGTTTTGCAAACATGGCTGCTTAGCACATGGCATACACAACATATACAACGGCTTTCCTGGATTCTGATTGCCTGTATTTTCTATCGCATGGTATAAAATGCAGTGTAGCAAGTATATTCTCACTATCATTAAACTCAATTGTTTTAACGAGAAACAGCACATACATTCTTTCCCCGTTTTCCACAACTCTTTGCCTGTATACATTTTGTGAGAGTTGTTTGTTTCGCGTCAGCAGTCATTCATTAGGGAGTTTAAGAAACGAGGACGGGAACGTCAACGAGAACGTCACAAAACAATAGGCTTAATGAGCAAAAACAATAGCTCTGCACGTGCGTTTTACATTTTGGTACATTTCTTTGCAGTCCTGTGCAAAACAACAACGTGAAATGACCAAATTTTAGGTTTTCTCGAGAGCGGGAGCGTGTGACTGTAAAGTTCTTTCTTTTTCCTTACTTTAACGGCGTTGCATAACAATTTAGTCCCTGAATAGTTCGCCAGTATTTTCCAAGTTAAACAAATTGGAATAATAGCGAAAGCGTTACAAAAATGAGAAGTTATATTTTGAAGTGACGTTTTCATTGCCGTCGCCGTCGTTGTTGCTAAAGCTCCCTAATGAAATGACCAACTCTTAGGTTTTGGCGAGAACGTGAGCACATGATGGCAATTTTTTTTCTTTTTCTTTACTTTAACGCCGTTCATAGAAATTGCGTTCCTGGATAGTCCGCCGACTTTTTACAAGTTGGGCAAATTGGAATAATCGCGAAATTGCTACAATAACGAAAAAATATATTTTGAAATGACGTTTTCGTTGCCGTCGCGTCCTCGTATTGTCCACTCTTTTCTTTATCTGGGGCTAAGGCTGAAAGTTAAGCATTTCGTTTACCTTTATTCTACTCTCTCTTACACACACAGACACACAAAAAAAAAAAATAAGCAAAATACAGACGTTCTTAACTGGCTCTCAGCCTGGATATGATATGTTTTTAGTATGTTCTTATAATTTTGGTTAATCTCAGCCTGAACGTTCTTAAAAAAAGGTTCTTGTAAAAAAAAGAGTGTAGCTGACACAGAGATGGTGGACATCAAGGAGGGAGCGAGTCTTGGAATTTATCTAAGGAGCAGCTTTTAGCTGACGAAGCCGTTCCATATTCTACAAAATATGAAATATGGGCTTTGAACATTTTTAGACAATGGCAGTTGTTAAGAGAGACGAAAATACCGATTTTAGATCATATCCTGGCTGGAGGTCTTTACGAAGATTATGACTTGTACAAGGTGAATCCTGTAAATTGCCGTACTTCTTGATTATGTTCATACGTCTAGATTTCAATCACACGTGCAATAGTCCAGTTTCGAGTTCGCCATGACCGCTGAAAAAAAGCTCTGAGAACGCATTTGTACAGGGTTAGCCTCCATCTGAAGGGAATATATTTACAAATTCCAGCGAGAAGATGACTTGTTTATTCCCGCCGGTATTTGTGAGATTAATTGTCCTGGGCGGTCTCAAAAACCGTTTTCAGTAAGAACTGGAATACATTAAATCGATTACAAAACTTCTTCTATTATCTGTATTATGATTAGCTCATATGCAATTTCGATTGTGGCTTTTTGGAACATTCCCTTTCAACACCCCTCCCTCTGTAAGGCAGACTTTTCTTCCATCTTTGAGTTTAGCAACAAGGGGTGGCTGGTCACACCATCACCGCGTTCAAACGTAAAAAAAAGAAAAAACAAGAAAAATCCGTTAAAGACAAGGTTTTTACTTTGAAAACTGATTAAAAGATGACAAATTTTTTGGGGGGAGTCTGTGAGTTTATTAATAAAATTGTTTTACGATATACATGTACTAAACAAGATTCTTGATAAATATGAGCTAAATATGTACCTCATGGCACTCTTTATGCATTCATACTTTAATGAGAAATTTACGAACCTATTACTATAATTACTTTAAATTAAATAAAAATATACATAATCACGATACCCGATCAGCCTCCAACATACATATTGATTATACAAGAACGAATTATGGGAAATTTTCATTACAATTTAGGGGAACACAGATTTGGAACTAGTTACCAAATGACTTAAAATTAATCAAATCCTATAATAGACCTTTTTAGCTGGTAGAATTTGTTTTCCCAATGTAGACCATGTGATCTTCCAAGGAGATTTGCCTTTTAACTTTTCATAAATTATGCGTACTTATGCATGTGAATAAGGAGAAATTTCAAAGAAACAGTTCTCCAGGGTAACATCACGTGGTCTACATTGGGAAAACAAAATCTACAAGCTAAAAAGGTCTATTCCTTTCAAAAGTTTGCAAAAGTTATGTTCAAAATCAAATTTTCTCTCAGATTTTTCCTTGATTCCTAAGACAACCAAAACCCGTGCAAATATTATATTTATGTAATTTTGTGCAATTATGTATGGGGGTCTTCTTTGAAAAGCTCGGTAGAGCTTACTAAGATTTCCTGCCATTATACATTATTTTGTAGCAGATATACATGCATGTATATCACTTTGTGTAAAAGAAATATGATGGACAAATATAAAAAAAATTGAGGAACCATTAAGTGAATCAGTTTCCCGGAAGTCATGTATTCGAACAGAAAACAAAGACACACAGCGCCTACCAGTCTCCATATACCTCGCTTTATAAAGAGTTAAAACTTCCTTTCGTAAATCGTAAAATGAAGATCAGTAAACTCAAAGATTCACGAAAAACTATCACCTTTGCGCCGCATCTTTAATAGACTTCGCATTCTTTGCATTTTACCTCGGTCAAGATCAGACTGTCCCTGCAAGAATGCAACGGTGAACCGAGGGGCACTGAGAGAGAATTTCCGAGTCAACTGATGTTTGTAACAACATTCTGCGTAACGCTCTCAAATGACACAGATTGAAAGAAACTGTTTTCACCATTAAGTCACAACGAATGGATCACAACGAAAAATATTTTCTCATTTCATAGTTTTCTTCTTTTGAAAAAAAGCCAAAGTTGGCCAAACAATCTGCCTCAATCCACGCAAAGTTATTTGTACACCACAGAGTCTTACAATAATATGTCTTTGCGGTGAAAATTTTCTTGTCCCCTCCTTACTTACATCCTCTGTACTTGTTTATAGGCTTTTACCACGTTCTTCAGTACACTTATCATTTCAGTCTACATTTCATCATTTGCAAATCGTTCTTAACATTGTCCTTATACAAGTACATATACAAGCTAATTTTTAGAAAATTTTTTAGGCCTCGTCCACACGTATCCGGATACTTTTAAATCCGCAACTCTTAATCTGCGGATTCAAAAAATTTCACGTCCACGCGCAACATATTCAAATCGAATTTGCACGTCCACGCGTATCAGGATTCGTTCTAGTATCCAGGACTCCTCTGTGACTATTGTCAACAGAGCAGTGCGCCATTAAGCGGGCGAGTTTTAGCGGCAAATTCATCGGATTTGAAAATATCCTAATGCGACCGTCCACACGATTCCAAATGCTTTGCGGATTCAAAAATTCCACTCTGGGGAGCGGATTTTAAAAAGTTGCGAATTCGCATACCGGATTCGCTGGATACGTGTGGACGGAAGGCAATAGGAAATAAACTTACATTCCATGGATCACGAACCAATTCTGTTAAATTAATCAAATTGCGCTTTGTACATAACAAAATGTAAGAATATGTATATAAAACCAAAACTATATGTTTAATATATATCAAATGACTAATATTCAAAAAATTCATTTTCTATATCCTATTAAAAAAATTTAAATTATGTTGCATACATTTCTTCATTTGTTAATAAATCTCACAAAATTAAATAAGGCCCAATTTTTTCTTGTGCTGTAGGTAAGCCTCAAACCGTGCCAGACCGTAATCCTAGAAGAGACAATAAAAATATTCTTTAGACTGTAAGCCGAGACCTACACGTGCAACCAACAACCCCTGCCAAAAATGCGTTTTCGCTTTGTTGCTGGGAATATTGTTGATTGTTGTTGCTGTTGTTGTTGATAGCGCAGTTTCCAAATGAGTGTTGTAAAACCAAATCTAAAACAATTGCTACTCTGACCAATCACGGCAGACGCGTGTAACGAACTGAACCAATCAGATTTCGAACAAATTATTGGGTTTGGTCGGCGCCAAGCGCGGGAAAATGCGTGAGAGAAAGTCTCGATTGGTTGAGAAAGCGGCACGAGTTTTGCCAACCAATCACAATGCAAACCAAAGCAAACGAGAGCTATTTTCGACACTCAAAACTTCACGGAGGGCAAACACGAATCACAGAACCTGGCATCGGCAGCTGCCAATGCTCTCCTGCTAACCAAGGGACAGCTGTTGTTAAAAAATAAAAAATTTAAAGTAAAAGTGAAGATTAGGTGAATTTTCCGACACGTCTGTCCCGGACAGTATTCTGGCTAATAACTGGAATAGCAAGCCAACATTTGTTCCTCAACACCCTGGTTAAAACTACTTTAGTAATAAAGACCACTTCCCAAACAAAATCAACGGACATTTGTGAATAATGTTCAGCACAGAGCGGTTTTCAATTGAGTGTCGAACTCAATTCTCCTTTGCTTTGGTTTTGCTTTACTTCGCTCTGTGATTGGTTGACAAAACTCGCACCACTTTCTCAACCAATGAGAAGCAAAACAAAAACCACTCGTGACTTGCAAGCGCACATTTTCCCGCGCTTTGCGCCGGTTACATGTAATTGCATCGAATTCTGATTGGTTCGTTGGGCTGTTTGCGTCTGTTGTGATTGGCTGGAGTAATTGGTTTTGCTTTGACGACACTCGATTGAAAATCACTCTATGTTCAAGAAACATACCATGTAACTAAAGTGGATGTTACTTTTACTGGAGAAACGTTCTTGCACGACACCCCACAGAGCCCACATGAAGTGAGAGGCGAGAACGAACCTGAAAATCAAGGGAAAATGAAACAAAATAATAACTAAACAAAATCTGGCAACCGCAACCTTCCCGCAAGTATTGAATAAATGTTAGGGTTGGACAGGAAAGAATTTCTAACAAGGTCAAGGCCCTTTCATCAACCAACAGGAGTAAAGTCAGCGAAGGTCAAAAATTTACACATCACATTTGGCTCAATGGTGTGGGTTCCTTTAAGTCCCCTGCCAGTTTTACGAGTGGAGGTGAAGAAGAAAAGGCCAACGGCTTAACGTCACTGCCCAATGACGTGATCATCTGAACTGGAGCAGATGTTGAGCACACAGCCAGTATGATCTCACCAATTATTTTAAGACCCTGCTTTGTGGTCCAGTCTGGGGTTTGAGCCCGCAACCTCCCGCTCAGCAGTCAGGTGCTCTAACAACTGAGCTAACTGGCCGGCGGTTCCAGGTGCTGTGGTCTGACCTCACACACATTTCGAGGTTGGGTGGAGGCCGGGCGATGAGCTGACCATCAGTCCCCATGAGCCTCTGGAGGTCACAGAAACCTCTTACACTGTGCGAGGGCCTATGCACCACTTGGTGCGGCAGGGCTAGTGAATGAATGAATTTGGCCCAACTAAACTTCGTCAATTAGTGTTTTAAATCATATCATATATATAAAAATACTGTTTATAGTTGTTTCTTATTACAGTAAGCTTTAATTTTCCCAAATAACATTCCTTCTCTTTCACCGTTTCTGTAAAATGCTGTAGGGGCATACGTGATTCTACAAGGGCTTTAAAGCTTTTACCATCCCTGTCTATGCCGTGTATTTTCAATAAATAGCTGCAATAAAAGCATGCAAGGGATTGAATGGACCTTATCCAGTGTAATTTCACTTCGTAATGACCCATTTTCAGTACGGTAAACCTAATACATGTACAACGCTTTTCTTTTGTTACTATAGAACCAGTCCTCGACCTTAACTTCTTAGCAAACTAGTGCATTGGTTAGCGGAGTCTAAATTAAACATACCAGCCAAATGGTGTCATTTAGTGGTCAAGCATTGATCACCTCTCAAAACGAATATTGTGATTACCGAGCTTCAGTGTCAGATTTTTTTTTCATTTGTTTTTGGGGAACTTAACTCAAGGCCAGCTGAATTTCTCTTCATCAATACTATCTCCAAAACCTCTTCTATTACAAGTAGCCCAGTGGATAGTGGTTCTCAATTTTTACTAGGCCAAACCAAATTTCTTCTAGTCCTGGACTAGTGGACTAACGCTAAGGTCGAGCACTGAGAACCAAAACAAATGCATATTTTTTATTTACCTATCAATTTGCTCCAGCAATTCTGTTTCCTCGATTGTTGGCTCATAAGCTTCAAAACTGTTCTGAACAGTTTTTCCCAAGTAAGCCTGGATAAAAAGCAGCTGACAAAACATACAAAATAATGACTGCCATTAATGCTAAGATAAGAAAAAACATCATGTAATCAATACACCCCACCAATTCTTTTCATTGAGCACCACTTAACATGTTAACATGAATGCATGAATGGCAAAATAAAATGAAAAACACATAAAAAAACTATTACAATTGACATGCAATTCTCCCACACTGTTAAGAGAATTCTGTATGGCCAAGAAACTCACAGAGAGGGAGGTCCAGGTTTACTGGGGGAAGCTGTTTTTCAGATTGAAATAGGCAGGGGGGTGGGCCGGGTGACTTAAACTTTTGCTGTTAGTATGACAACCCATTCCATGACATCAGCTTCTCCATTTACATAAAGATGAATATTAATGATGAAACACTGAGGGCAAGAAAACAAACTTTAGCTGTCTGTTTTGCTATGCAGTGATCACAAGAAAGTCATAATTTATTATTGTTTATTGATTCTTGATGAAGACATTTTTCTTTAACTCACTTGCTGTTCTTTACTAGGCCAGTTATCAAGTGATGAAGAAAAATACACAGGCTCAGGAACTGTGTAATCAATCATCCACTCACAAAAGTGGTTGGCCAAGTCAAAAGCTCTGAAACAAACAGAGAAGAGTCAATTCAAACATTGTCAGAACCATATTTCCTCACATAAGCACCCACACTCTAATACATTTAAGTGTCATCCCTCACTTTCTTAAATCGTAGGGATACAATAAGGAACACCCGTTTCTATAATCCATTATTTTATTTACAAGCAATCTTTTAAACTTCAACTACACCAGCACCAGTTCATGTGGGAGAACAGTTCATTTTCTGTTAAGTCACTTCCAGTTATTTCCATCTTCATGTACGTACTTGCAGAGTCCTTTTATGTGCATTATCTAAAATAAAGTTACAGTTCATTGAAAGAAAAACTAAATAAGTGCCCCCTCAATTAAACACCCTCCTTCGAATAAGCACCCCCTATTTAGGCCAAAATTTAGGGTGCTTATTTGAGGAAATACAGTATTCAGTTTCTCTGAAACTACAGTTGAATGAAACAATTTCTTGACATGTAATGTAATACAAAGCACACAAATTTACCTGTAGTTGTAGGCACTGTATTCAAAGTCTATTAACTTTAAATCAAATTCCTCTTTGTTATTCATGACCGATTCTTTTGACACTCTCAAAATGTTGCCTAAAATTAGAAAAGATAGAAAAATAAAGAAAGGGATCATTCTTTCATAAATTAATCCTGGCTTGTCAGCATATGTACCACTCAAAAGAAAGCCCACTTGTCTGCAGGATTTTTTTCCCTCTGCATGAATATTTTATAGGTACATGTACCACCACTTGCAGGAATTTTTTTTAGACAAGTTTCCCTTGCAGGAATTTTTTTTAGAATTATTGCAGGCTCAAACAGCATGTCACTGATATGTCAATGTTGAAGCATGGTGCTCTAGTCCTCAAGCATTTTCAGTGAGATTAAGGAGGCTCGAAAGGGTCCACAGGTAACAGTTGGTGTCCAATGGAAAAATATTACAACACTGACAATCCTTTCAGAAGGGCAACGTTTTGATATCTGTATAATACTATTGTCAGACACATTTTTAAGGGTGCTTGTGGGGTCCCATCAGTTGCTGTGGTAACAGTATAGTGCTGCTCAAAGACCCTCTAAAATTCAGTTTTTGAAAAATATCTTAAAAACCAATTTGGTGATCTAGTATTTTTTGTCGAACATCAAAATCCCCATCAAATTTAAACTTCCAACCTAATACGTGACATGAACAAATACTATCTAGTAGAACTTGAGTTACTTATGAAAAAGCTGTTAGAAGATGAACCACTAGATAATTTTTTTTGAAATCATCTTTAAGAATGCGAAATAAAGAATCACATTTGTCAGCAAAAACTCAGGGTAGGTCATCAAGCTAATTTTTGAGATATAGCTGACCAAATCTAGCAAACTTTATTTCCGGTTTTTGCGATTTTAGCTTACATTTTTATCTCCAGTCATGCATTTTGAGCAACCACTGACTAAAATGCTAATCCTTGCGAGGATGAGTCAAAGCAAAAAGAATAATATTTCCCCTCGTGAATGTGAATAATGTTTCTGAAAGTTTTCACTTTCTCTTGTGAATTTCAAACAATACAGAAGTTACTCATTACTTAAGAATCAGACTGCTTACCGTTACGACGAATGGAAATATTGAATTATTATGGAGATGTTCTCTTGTTCAATGTCACTTTTGGCGAATTCAACTGGAGACAAGTCATATTTTCGTTGTTAGTGTCAATGTCAGTATTCCATACGAGCAGATGATGCCATATTTCATGTAAAGAGCTTGTAGTGCGTTCAAGGACAAACCAGCATCTCCCAGCTTCTGGATCATACTCATAGAAAGAAAATCTTTGAACACAATCGTCTGACTTTTCATACATGGAGCGGAGCTGTCAATTTGACCATCCTATTATTGCTCTTTAAATAGTCTTTTCCATCCCTTTGTGGCAAGAGTTCTTCCACTTCCACTTTTTTCAATTTTTTTTTCCGAGTTGTTAATTATCCTGTTTTGCTTCGAAAACCAACACTTATGGCAGAAACTAAAGAGGAACCTGGCATTTTTTTTAAAAAGACACACGCTATTAAAATAGCTCGAAGCTGCCATGTTTTGTTTACCATTGTGCAAGTTCTTGCGCATTTTGTTCGCAGGTAATTTGCTCGCGTGTATCTTAGGATCCACTCTCCACGTATGGGGCGCCGTTTGTAAATTTATTATTTAGACTAAATTCATGCCGTTTTTTTCCTTATTTATAAATAAAGCTATGTCTTACAAAATTATTTACATATCATGAAGTTAGGCAAAGCAGTCGTAAATCTGTTATTTATAAATAATGAAGTTTGCCAGTTGTGCAAATTTATTATTTATAAATAATGAAATTTCAGGCCATGAGCATAATTCTATGATTTATATATAATGCCTTTTGCTGTGCTGCATGAATGTCATTATTTATAAATAATGACTTAAGCACTTAGCAAATGTCATTATGAAAGCAGTGTTCATAAAACTCAGTACAAAAGTACAAGAAATACATGTACAAAAAATACGTCAAGTCGTTAATTATTTTTCTAACTCAACACAGAACCAGCGGCTTTAGCTGAATATTTTCCAACCATTCAGATAGAAATGAAAGTGTTTCCAGCAATTCTTGGTTTTCACATGACATCATAAAGAATTAAATTCAAAATTAAACAGACTTTTGCATTTTTAGCTTCATTACGTAAAAGACGTTTTAGAAATGTATCTGCTTGCATGTTTTCAGCTCAGTAGCTTGCTTTGTTTTAAAAATAGAGCAATTTGAATTTTAGATTTTATTAGTGTGTGACATAAACATGTCTGCTCAAAAGCATGTCACGTACATGAAAACATCGATTCCCCGTGTGTTTTATTAGGTCTGAAAAGCCAACATGACAAGAGAAGCGTCTATGTGAATGTTTCCAAGTTCAAAACAGAGAAGAAAGCCTTTGAGATATCAAAAGTAAATTCTAGATCTTTTCATTTGTTTCCGGCCGCCATATTTGTGCCTCTCAGAGGAACACTAACATGGCGTTTCCATACTAAACTCTATAATTTTGAGTGGTAGATTTTGCCGAATAACTCGAGGACGGGATACCGCATAGCCCTCAGACTTAAGCCTGTTGTTTATTTATTACCATTCTACAGTATCTCAATTTCTTGACTTTATCTATCGAATGGCTGATGATTTTATTTTTTTCCTTGCGTGACTGAAAACCAAGAATAACTGCCAACAGGACAGCTTTGTGAGTTTTCTCCATGTGAATGCTGGAGGTGGTGTGGGGTGATGGTCATCCTGGCAATTGTCTCTGAATTCTTTTGTCAATATACGTTCTTAGCGACCACGCGATAGCATTAAAAAACCTCACCCCAGCGCCCCGGGGTTGCATGTGAAGGCCAGCTTTTTTTGACCACGGTTAGATGGGGTACTTCACCTTCCTGAGGTCCCCACCGCCATGTCAACAGGCCCTAATGAGCTCGCAGTTTGTCTGGCTGTCCTAAGTTTTTAATTTCGGGCCTGTTCACATGGAGGTGAGGGACCCCAGGAAGGTGAGGTCCCCCACCTAGGTGGGGTTACCAATCTCTCCATACAATCTCTCTTTATTTCTCCATCGCGTTCACATGTGATGTGGGGTAACTCACCGGTCAGCCAGGGCGGGTAACCCGCTTAGCTGGGTTGAGTTTTCTCCATGTGAATGGAGGTGGCGTGGGGTAATACTCATCCGGGCAATTATCTCTGAATTCTTTTGTCAATATACGTTCTTAGAGACCGCACAATAGCATTTTAAACCTCACCCCAGCGCCCCGGGGTTGCATGTGAAGCCTAGCTAGCTTTTTTTGACCACAGGTAGGTGGGGGACATCACCTTCTTAGGGTCCCACACCTCCATGTGAACAGGCCCTTAGTTTGCCTGTTGCCTCGTGGTCGTAATGGCAGGGGCTGCTTGTTGCACGCTCATGTTATGCGAACTCTAGAAAAACAACGCATATCTAGCTTGAGAAACAGTATTTCAGTATCGTTGACTGTTCCAGAGGCAAAGCGCTGTTCAGGGCGTCATTGACTGCTCAAGAAACAGCTTCAGTAATGACGTTAGACAACGATTCCCGAGACGCCATAATGATGAGTTTCTCGACTCACTATTCCCCGCCTTAAACTGAATAAATTACCATTTGGCGCGCTATCGATGGCATAAATTTACGCTGGGCCAAGTCATCTTCCTTGCAATTTGTAAATGGCAAAGTTTAATGTTGCTGCGATTTAGAAATTTTAAAAATTTATAAACCATGGAATTTGCCAAGCGCCACTAAATTCATTATTTATAAACCATGAAATTTTGCAAGCGCCGCTAAAGTCATGATTTATAAACCATGGAATTTGCCAAGTGCCGCTAAATTCATTATTTGTAAACCATGAAATTTTGCAAGCGCCGCTAAACTCATGATTTATAAATCATGGAATTTGCTAAGCGCCGCTAAATTCATTATTTATTATAAACCATGAAATTTTGCAAGCGCCGCTAAAGTCATGATTTATAAATCATGGAATTTGCCATTCGCCGCTAAATTCATGATTTATAAATCATGGAATTTTGCAAGCGCTGCTTAAGTCATTATTTATAAATAATGACATTTGCTAAGCGCTTAAGTCGTTATTTATAAATAATGACATTCATGCAGCACAGCAAAAGGCATTATATATAAATCATAGAATTATGCTCATGGCCTGAAATTTCATTATTTATAAATAATAAATTTGCACAACTGGCAAACTTCATTATTTATAAATAACAGATTTACGACTGCTTTGCCTAACTTCATGATATGTAAATAATTTTGTAAGACATAGCTTTATTTATAAATAAAAGTTTTAACGCACCTTCTTGAACATCATTGTGACAAAATGTAACTGGCCCTGGAGAATTCTCCTTTTCTAAATAATTCCTGGAAAAATAAAACAAAGCTATCAACAAAAACTGCAAAAACCTATGTAAGTTAAAAAGCAGACATGGCTAGGGTAGTGGGTAAGAAATAAGTACCATTTATTTTCCCCACATTCCAACTTGGGCCAGTAAGTCAAAATGACCAATTTACCTCAAAAATTGGTATTCCTTTTCTAAATCCATGTCCTTGACTTTAGCTAACTTTACAGCTTGATCCAGTTCATTCAGATGCATTTCTTCGATATCTTTGCACCATCTGCCGACAGAAATAATTACTGATTATTACAGTATACATGTACATACATTACAATTGTCTGTTGAAAAGCTTTCTCCATAATAATAATAGTAAGTAATAAGATAGATAGTTAAGTATTCATAATCTTAACTATGAATGTACACATATTTAAATTATATGTCTTCTAACACATTGACCAGGGCCCAGTTGCTCAAACCAGTTATTGTGAACTTTTGAGTTCAGTTTAGTTACTGTTCAACAAAAAAATTCCAAAAGATTTTCACTTGTGACTGAAGTTTTGACTGGAATTTAACTTTACTTTTAGTGTAAAATTTGATTTTCAAAACCTTCTTAACGAGCAAGCAAGATGAAAACTTCAGTTAACTCTTAATCCTGGGTTAGCATGATCATGAATCAGCTTTCAATCAAACAGGCCCAGGGTTTTCTCTTGTCAGCATTTAAATCAGTGATTAATCCACACAGAATTCTCAATGAGGGTCATTTACCTTGGGACACTTATGTCAAAACTTATGTGAAAACTAGTATACTAGACACTGCATACTTCTATCAATGGAACAGTGTAACACGTTTTTTTTCCTTTGAATTTACAGCTTTTTATGAGCCCCCCTCCCCCCCCTCCCACTTCCCCCAGGCAATGTTGAAACATACATGTAAGGGGCCCTTCAAGGACTAATCTTACTTTCTGAGACTGTTAAAACTCAACATTGTAAGGGAGTGAGGGATAAATCAGGAACTAGCCCAAGGTTTATTGTTGCTTGCTTCAGTTAAAAACCCGCACCCAGCTATTGTGTTCCACATGAAGTCAGGTTCTTTACAGAGAGGAAGTTCAAGCCGATGGTACTCCGCCATTCTATGTGCAATTTTGACAGAGACGTCAGGGAGGGACAGTTCTTTAGTTGTAAGGCTTCTTCCCTAAAAAAATGGTGTGATGGAAAAGTTTGAAAAGAAACAAGTTTGAGTTTTCTTGGAATAAATAAAATGATATCAAAACGCACTGCCCTCTACTACTCCAGTCTTGACAACAGTAATGAAGGTCAACTATAATTTGGGGGTGGGAGGGCAGGGCCTTAAGAGCTATTTAGTTCTTACTTTTAAATATGGAACAAAATTCGAATTCCACAGGGGTGGGGGCCTGCAAAAAGAAAATGGCATAATCCCCCAACATATGGGACGCAGTATAACAGTTGATATAAATAATAAATACAGGTGTTTTGTTGCATTTTATTGCAGGCAAACTGGTATGCACAGTGGAGTGCAGACTGAAATCAGCACACATATGGCAGCCATATATTAAGTGAATGAAATGAGGTGAAAGAAGTTCAAAGCAGTGTACAGTATCAATTTATGGTTTGCGCTTGAAGCTCGAAATATAAATTGCAGACTGTACACCATTTGAAAGGTTATTTGTAAAAAAAAAAAATTAATTATTGCTGTGTGTAAATAAAGAAACCTTAGCTTGAAACCATTTTTCTGTATGTATACTTTTTTAATTTACCGGTAATAGTCAAGATTGCCATACAGAGGGAAAATTGTTGGACTCACAGTCACACGTGCATGAGACATTTTCCACAAAAAAAACTAAGTACGTTAACCAGCCAGAGATGTTTTACAGATGCAATTATTGTACAGATGGACCTGAGTACACCACAATATATTTTGTCATAATGTGAAGCCAGTCATCAGTGAAGACATTGCAGTTTCAGAGGACACAATAAAATGTCATTGATGGTGACAGACAGTTATTATCACCAATAATTAATTACATTTCTCAGGTTTGACTGTCTCACAAACTTACATAGAGAAGTTCCTCCAGTCTTCCTTTAGGAAATATCGCATACAACTTGGGGCCGACATTCCACTCAGATAGCAAAGCAAACACAACAATATCAGAGATCAGCGCACTGGAGCTGTTAATGAGTTCATTGTAGAGGGGTCCATAAATCCGCAAAACAACATTCTTTTTTTCTTTGTTTGTGACAGGATAATGGTCTGGCAGTGAGCAAATATACAGCTCATTGGTCAGGCCACCACTGCAAAAAATAAGAAAAAACACTAGTTGGTGCTCTAATACCCTTTAAACCCTAATATATCAAAATGCATATTAAATTCTCCTCACTGCTCGGCCTGAGCATGAACATGCTTTCAAGCTAGATGGGAGAATTTGGTTAAACAGCAACATAAATATTTTCAACTGTGATCACTAATTTTAGTCTCATGCCAATGCTTGTTCAATCAAATTGCATGTATAGTAGACAGGGTTTGAGCTAGGATTTGATCACTGGGGGACAATTTGTCCCCTTGGCTAAAATTTTGGGGACATTTTTATTTTTAGGGGGACAGACAAATTAATTTTTATTCAACATTTTTTTTACATTGATGCAGGCAAGCCAACAAAAACATTTGTTTAGGTGATCCTTGTAATACAAGAATAGTGATACAAACAAGAAAAGTTAAGTTATTGGTGTCAAGACTTTCTTTTTCTCATCATATTTAAACAGAGGATCAATGACTATGCTTTATACTTGAAAACATTTCACAGCAGAATCTCATCTCGGCATCCCCTTGTAAACTTCAATTCCCTTCTTAATTACTGGTAGACGTAAATGTACTAATTCCTCTGTTGGTTCTAGCCCAAACATCAAGGGCTGTAGAAAAGTCAAAGTCCTTGGAAGGTGGCCCCTCGATGTCAACGGTCATAAGCACATCCAACCTCTCAGCTTTCAGTCTGTTTCTCAAAGCATTCTTAATTCGATTCTGTGTGCTAAAACCTCTTTCACAGCCAGCTGTATTAGTAGGCAATATACAAGTGCGACTTGACAAAGCTTAATTAAATTTTGGACTTCATTGCTATGATGGGTAGCGAGCATTTTCCATGGTTCAGCAATGTGGTCCACGGGGTAATGCTCTCTAACAACCAGCTCTTTAATAAAGTTCCATTCAATTCTGCATTTTTCGGCATCCACAACTGCTGGTACATCTTTACAGCCTTGGGTTTTCTTTGCAGATCCATAGTGGGAAAGCAACGTTTCCAGCTCTTCATTTCCGTAGGTTGACAGATTTTCATTTTGAAAACGCACATTGCGGAGACTAAGAATCCCAAATGCATTAACTACATTTTTGCGGGAATGTACGGGGAATCTCTTTTCAAGATTTAGTAAGACATTGTCAAGGAACTTCAATTTCATTTATTCAAATTGTTGAACTTCACGGGCAGTCACTTTAACAGTGTTCTCTGTCCATTTAACTTCTGAAACATCATCTTGTGATGGCAAAATCTCGGACAAGAATTTGCCGTTGTTACATTTAATTGCGGTGTTGAACTTAATTCTAGTTGCCCAACTGAATGGTTTCAAATGTCGTGCTACTGCCACGATAACGTCGAATTTAATTCCTGAATTTAGCTCAACACAGCAGTAGCGCGACATTTGAAACAGGCCTTAGCTTGCAATTTCTGTACTGAACTAAATCCCTTCATGTCTGCTTCCTTTCAAGTTTTTTCCCTAAATTTTGAAGGGGACAAATTGTCCCCTTGGCCATTTTTTAAGGGACAATTTCAATTGCAGTGCGGGATTGGCACAATGGCGCGGCCTGGCTCAAACCCTGAGTAGATGGTAATATCTGGAGCAGAGTGAGATGCTTGTCATTCTGTTGAGCCCTAAGATTACTAATATAACCTCAGAAAACCAAAACTCTACATATTGAGAGTATAGTTAAGTGGGAACTTGATGTATAAAATACACAGGTATGCAATGGGTGATCAAACAGACTTGTCAGCAAGGGCTACAAATAAATCTATTCCAGAGCTACTGTGCATGTGGCATCCACTTGCATAATTTATGCATCAGTCAGTTAAAACCCCAGCCTCATAGCCGGGAATTTATGGCCAATTTCTCCAACCCTGGGGTAAGAAAGTATGTAGGCTGTTAAATCCCTGCACTAGTACTTGAGAAACAAATAAAACACAACTCAGTTTGAATTTGCTGGTAAAAATCGACATTGTGACACACATAATTATAACGTTTAGTGTGGTCTCATAAGATTTTTTGTTAAATTATTAAACTGTCAGCACATTGTTCATGTGAACACACTGCACCAAGATTATCATCAAGCCCATCTTTAATATACAGTCCACAGTTCATGGTCCACTCTTAACTTCATGCCAATCAAAACAAACTTAACAAGAGAGTCCATATTTCATGGGTTTCCAACTGACTGGTTTGAATGATGAAGTTGTTAAGATAAACAGGCACGTTTAATTTTGAAGTACCCAAGCAGATGCTTTACATGCAATTGAAGTAAATTTTTCAACTTTTCAGTAACAAATGGTTCGGTGTGAAAGTCTTTCTGCTCCCCATCTGAATTACACATACTGTAGCAGCTGTGGTTTAAATTTGTTTCTCATTTAAACTGGAAATGAATGGAAAACAAAAAACTGTTTGGGATCATGTGTACTTAAGACATTCATCAACTGATACTGTCGACCGAGTGTCGGTCGACATATCAGCAGATACTCGGTTGACATGTGTCTCAAGTGTTGGTCAAATATGTCGACCGATACTCGGCCGATACTATCAGTCGATATTGGTTGGCTGATACTCGGTCGACCGGTGCCTTAACTTACTATATATACATGATCCACTGTTTTCAAGCCAGTGCATAATGTTATCAAATTATAAATGTACATGTCCACAAAACCATTTAACTCATCAAGATCCCAACCGGTGCATGACAAAGAAATGTATGTATGTATGGAGCTGCATATCCTTTATTTCCATGTCTAGTTGTTCTAGTGCAAAAAGCACTTAGGGACACTCTAGCACAGGGATGGAAATAAGGGAAAACAGATTGATAGGTTTTTTTTTGTCAGGACAAATGACAATGACCCCCCCCCCCCCCGCCTCCCACCCCTCCATTCACCCAACACACTGACCTCCCCAACCAGCAATTACAGTCAAACCTCGATTATCCGGACCTTGATTATCCAGATTTTTCGATTATCCGGACTTGCTTAGCTGGTCCCAGTTTTTCATGAATATTAATTAGCCATATTTAAGATCTGCAGCAAAATTTTTTCCCTTGAAATTAAGTAATGAAACTCTGGTTCAAACTGCATTTGTTTCGCTTCAAAACACAAATCTGTACATGTTTTGAGCTCATGCGTGCTGTACTTCTGCAATGCGTTTCACTGAACTCTGATTTGCTCAGGTGTTCTTTGTTTCTGAGTGAAATTTCACGCTCCACTTGTTCAGTCATTCAGTTTTAGTTTTGGCTCATTAATATTCATATTTTTTATTATCCGGACTCTTGATTATCTGGACTGTTCAGCTCAGTCCCAGTGAGTCCAGATAATTGAGGTTCTACTGTATATTGTTAAATTTGAGGAACTGAATTTGCTTCATTGACTGCGTATTTTTCCATGTTCATCGGTCCTTTTAAGAGCCACAACACACATAAAACCCTTGGCCATTAATGTTTTAGTTTCTTCTAGTGAAAGTTTATTGTATCATTGTATTTTTGGATGACAAATTTGATTGGTAATTAGCGATCACCGGACATTATTTCCATCTCTGTAACACAAACGGTAGGTAACAAATTTGATAAAAATATAAATAAATAAATAAATAAATATTAATTAACACTGATTAAAACAATGAGTAAGGTATTAATTGATTAATTATAATAATTACTTTAGTATGTAAGCTCTTAAAGGGACTATGTCAGCTGGGGCACATGCACAGTAGGGACCGGCTGGCACTAATTTGCATACAGCTCATCACAACAGTCTCACTTGCCCGAACGCTCGCCATTGTTTCCTACGTGCCAACAACACTTTCATACAACGCTGAGAAGCATTTATGTGCCTGTTTTTTCGAAATCATCGAAATTGATGTTGCTGTCGTCGAAAGCGAGTCTATTGTGGTGAGTCTAGCCTGTTTATTCGCGTTGTATGTTGTCTAATGTGAATACTGCTGTCATTTCTCTTCGGATCGATTGTGGCAAAGACTTACTTTGTTTTCCTTTGGTTTTTAGACCGATCCTTGCATCTGCAAAAATACTTGTTCTCGAAAAACTACCTCAAAAACCAATGGTTTTCCCTGTAAAACTGCAAAGTGCATTGCACCAATTTATGTACTTGTGGCACGAAGAAATTAAAGTTATGTCAAAACAAACTGCTACGCTTGAATGTCTTACAAATGCAAAGCATCGAAGAAGATGTCCTGCGAACTTGGAATTGGTGGAACAACCGCACTTTAATTTCGCCGATACACAAGAAGAATAAATTAAACAATCCAGACAAATCCTCTGATTTCCACGTTCCCAAACTTTGCGTCTGATGGCGTTGCTGTCGTAAATTCTATTTCGTCTGCTGCCAGCACGACGACCGCCGCTAGTAGACATCACAATTCCACGAAATTAGTTCTTCCAAAGCCAAATCTCAAAAGATATTACTGCAAAAGCCGTCTGTATTTCCTTAAGACTGATTGTGAGCAAAAACTTCCTCAATTTTTCTCAAGATTAACGCGATTCAAACAGATGAAATCGGCTACTTGGAACCTTCGACAGCATTTGAAAAAGTTGGGCTAATGTTTTCAAAAGTTTTCTAACCATTTCGCGCATGCGCGTTGGATGATATATTTTAGTATTAATAAGTAATAAGTAATTTAATAAGTGATTTTATTAGTTTGCTAATTTCGAGGTACTCTTTCAAGCAGATTTGTTTAGCCTGGCCCAAACGAAAATTAAGTTTACCGTCATAAGGATAAGCTACGTTTAATTTACTTAAGTTAATCATAAGGCTTAAGTTTAGTCGCCGGGCGGCATGTTCACGTCTGCCTCACGAGATAAGGCTTTGAATCATTCATTAATGGCTTACGGTAATCTGCGAAACGAAACGAAATGAAACAATTGGTAATTGACGAAACAAAAAAAAACAAATAGATGACACAAGAAATTTGACCTCCCTTCCAAAATTGTCCTCGCTAGATGCCTTGTTTCGCTAAATACCAATAGCGGTCAATTGGTAATCGACGAAACAAGGCTCGCAAACTATTTTGAAAAGCGCCCTGCCTTCGAAAATTATCTTGTTCGATAAAGCAAATACTGGCCTACAGATGACAGGAGAAATTTGCTCTTTCTTCTAAAAACCGTCCTCGCTAGATGCCTTGTTTCGCTAAATACCAATAACGGTCGATTGGTAATCGACGAAATAATCGACGAAACAAGGCTCGCATACTATTTTGAAAAGCACCCTGCCTTCGAAAATTATCTTGTTCGATAAAGCAAATACTGGCCTACAGATGACAGGAGAAATTTGCCCTGTCTTCTAAAAACCGTCCTCACTAGATGCCTTGTTTCGCTAAATACCAATAGCGGTCGATTGGTAATCGACGAAACAAGGCTCGCAAACTATTTTGAAAAGCGCCCTGCCTTCGAAAATTATCTTGTTCGATAAAGCAAATGCTGGCCTACAGATGACAAGAGAAATTTGCCCTTTCTTCTAAAAACCGTCCTCGCTAGATGCCTTGTTTCGCTTAATACCAATAGCAGTCGATTGGTAATCGACGAAACAAGGCTCCCAAGCTATTTTTATAAGTGCTCTGCCGTCGAAAATTATCATGTTCGATAAAGCAAATATAACTTTGGTCGAATGAGGGATTCCGTCGAAAACTAAACCTCACGGTTCCTACTCTTTGTTGGACTAAAAATTCAAGGACTTTTGAAGGACATTCCAGGGCACAAAACAAATTTTTCAAGCACTCCATGTAGTAAAAAAAATGCCTTTAGAATGTGATACTAGACGATCGGGTTTAAAGGATAACTTCCAGATTTGTTCAAGTCTAAGCCTTTTCTAGTTCTTCCACTAAGTGGAAAACAGTAAAACAGCAAATTTCAAGGTTTTTCAAGGACCCAATGTACTTTTTACTGACTTTCAAGGCGTTGAATTTTGATTTTCAAATTCAAGCACTTTCAAGGAATTTCAAGGTGCGTGCGAACCCTGGAACCTTGCTGAACAGTGGAAGGAAGCTCAAGCAAATCAAAGGATGGCAGCTTGAACGCCATGTTGACAGAATAACAACAAGATTCCCGCCAAATCTGATTCAAGTGACCGGCAACGGAAGTGTCACGCATTCTCTCACGTGAGAATAAATAATGGTAAATTGCCAAAAAACCAAAATAAATGAGTAATATTAGAGTGCGATCATCTTCCGCATCAAGAAGTACCTTCGATGATACCATTTTCGATTACAACAACAACAACAACTTTTATTTATAGAATAAATATTCAGCGTAGAAAGGACTGTTCCGCAAATAGCATTGCTAGTCGGGGCGGAACAGTCATACAAAACAATTACAAAAAAATTTAAAGTCTAAGCAAATTTCTCCTGTCATCTGTAGGCCAGTATTTGCTTTATCGAACAAGATAATTAGGCTACTTAAGATTATTAATAAAGATTATTCTAATTTTTTTTCATTTTCCGAGATGTATTTTATAGAAGGCGCTTTAACTCTGCGTTTGCAAGCCTTGTTTCGTCGATTACCAATCGACCGCTATTGGTATTTAGCGAAACAAGGCATCTAGCGAGGACGGTTTTTAGAAGAAAGAGCAAATTTCTCCTGTCATCTGTAGGCCAGTATTTGCTTTATCGAACAAGATAATTTTCGAAGGCAGGGCGCTTTTCAAAATAGTATGCCAGCCTTGTTTCGTCGATTACCAATCGACCGCTATTGGTATTTAGCGAAACAAGGCATCTAGCGAGGACGGTTTTTAGAAGAAAGAGCAAATTTCTCCTGTCATTTGTAGGGCAGTATTTGCTTTATCGAACGAGATAATTTTCGAAGGCAGGGCGCTTTTCAAAATAGTATGCGAGCCTTGTTTCGTCGATTACCAATCGACCGCTATTGGTATTTAGCGAAACAAGGCATCTAACGAGGACGGTTTTTAGAAGAAAGAGCAAATTTCTCCTGTCATCTGTAGGCCAGTATTTGCTTTATCGAACAAGATAATTTTCGAAGGCAGGGCGCTTTTCAAAATAGTTTGCGAGCCTTGTTTCGTCGATTACCAATCGACCGCTGTTGGTATTTAGCGAAACAAGGCATCTAGCGACGACGGTTTTTAGAAGAAAGGGCAAATTTTTCCTGTCATCTGTAGGCCAGTATTTGCTTTATCGAACAAGATGATTTTCGAAGGCAGGGCGCTTTTCAAAATAGTATGCGAGCCTTGTTTCGTCGATTACCAATCGACCGCTATTGGTATTTAGCGAAACAAGGCATCTAGCGAGGACAATTTTGGAAGGGAGGTCAAATTTCTCGTGTCATCTACTTGTTTTTTTTGTTTCGTCGATTACCAATTGTTTCGTTTCGTTTCGTTTCGCGGATTACCGTAAGCCTTCATTAATGCCGTCTCTATTTTTGAGGATCTTTCCAGTTTGGTTAAAAAAAAGGTTGTATTAGAAGTCTTCAACCCGTAACAAACAATCTCTTTTCGAGGTTGCTAACTCCTTATCACAAAGGAAGTGAAAACTTGCAAGATCAAAACAAACTGGAAAACAACGCGTTCCCAGTTGGGGGGTTTGGACGTTGTCCCCAAATAAGTGACGACTTTAGGGTCTGTAGGGGTAAGACAATAAATATTACAACGACAACAGCAACTTTTAGGCAGTGCACAACTTCTGCACATGGTTTCGATTTTCTTCATTTCTATGATTTTGCAACCAGGAACTAACAACTACGGTTCGACCCGTTTACCACCGCCAGCCGACACTTTCGCGGGTCTACGAGAATTATATGTAAATTTAAGACTTACCTACCTTAACACTTCGATCGAAAACTCGTCCAAAGATACATTTTTCCAGCTTCCGCCCAGATACTTCTTACACAGTTTGTGGGCCTTCTTTCTGAACTCAAAAGGAATTTCATTACAAACGCTTGCCATTCGAAAACAACGCGAGATTGCGATATACAACGTGTGTGACATGTGGTCATATATGCATATGTTAGAACACGTCCCTCCCATCCCTATGGTGAAGGACTTAGTTTAGGGAGGGGAGGGTTGTAGCTTCGTATTTGTCATTAGCGCAAGCGCAGTTCGAAGCTTTCTTTCTTTCCCTTTCTAAAATGGTAGGTAATCCAAAGGAAATGTTTTCCAAATCCATCCTCTTCCATCGCCTTAACCTGGGGAAATTTAAGTTTGATATACAAATAGAATAAAGCTTTGGTTATTCGTCATTGAATTGGTGTCTCTTGTGATATGAAAACTGGATTTTATAAAGTTCTTTCCGTAACTTTGTTTCAGACTGCGCGGCTGAAGAAGACTCGTAAGCTGCGAGGCCATGTGAGCCACGGTCATGGTCGCGTTGGTAAGCCAAGCGTTTTTAAAGATGTTAATAAAGCAAACGAGGTGTACACCGAGGGGAAATGTTGTCATTGAACGCTGAAATTTCTTTGTTGCGAGAAATACATGTACATAACCAAACCAACTCAGTGATTAGAACTCAAAGCACGAACAAGACACAACTCTCCAAGGACATTATTATTGGTGTACTCCAGTTTGATCTTTACGGTAGTTCCTAGCAAATAAAGCACCATGTATTTTATTTCTTTATTCATCCTGTACTCTCTGATGCTGTAGAATCATGTTAAGTCTTGATGCTTTAATTAATGCATGTTGTGTCAGTCAAAACGTAAGCTTAAACGTTAGAGTTGACCAGTTATCTCAACAGCCATGTGTTGAATATGAATAACGTTACCCATTTATCCAAGTTTCAAGTTTATTTAATTTATTTATGAAATAATATTACAGAAATATGCACTGCCCGCAGATAGCAAAGGCCAGTCGGGGCAAGCAGTGTTAAATACGTATATTATAAAATAAATAAAAGATTTACAGGGCAAGAGATTCAAAATTCTAGACAAATTACAAATACATCAATACATTTAAGATATGGCAAGAGAACAGAACAAGCTGAGGTCTTATAGTTTTGCTAATAAAATCAATTTTATCCATGTATCCAGCACTTTCAGAGGTAAGATAGCTTCAAAATGGTTCTGCAGACTAACACACTCTAGTCTGAGGTAGTTGCTAAGCACCTTAATCATACTGCTTACAATGTAGGAATAGTGTATCAATCACTGTGTCCTTGTAGGTATGTGGCTAAGCTGTAAACTCATGGTTTGGCTTCACTTGGCAGCAGCATGCAACTCTGTTGTTAGTGTCCACTGGTAGCTAAACAATTCTATTCAAATACACATGTAGATCTTTGAATGGGAACACAAAAAAATGAGACCAAAAAGATTGGCATAATTTGTATTCCAGACAGTTCAAACTTGCACACACTGCATGTTGTAGAACCTTGTATTTGTATAAGATTCAACATACACATACCAGTATGTATGTACAAGATTACAGTTTCAATTATGAATATACAAGATTACACATACAAGCCAAGTAGCATCTTATTTGTTATTGTGTACTTGCAGGAAAACACAGGAAGCATCCAGGAGGTCGTGGCAATGCTGGAGGACAGCATCACCACAGAATCAACTTTGATAAATAGTAAGTTAGTAAACATTACACAGATGGGCTAAACTGATATGTTTCTGTGCTGTAAATTGCGAGATTTCCTCTCAAGAAAGTGCGGAGGTCACAGCAAATCAACTAACTAACCATCAAGTGAATACTAAGTCATTGACTTTAGATCTAGAATTAAATGGTTTGAACAGAGTACTGTCTTAGTACTGACTTAGTAGACAGAGTAGTTCCTTAATTCCTAAATTGTGTTTAGATGAGTAACTGAAATGTGGTGGTAAAATAAAGCCTTACATTACTGAAATAGTTGGCTAAACTACTACTACATTACTCACAACAAGTTTGGAGTTGTGTTAACGGGGTCCAAAATTAACTTTTTTACACAGGCGCCAAGTGGCGACTAAACAAAATTTTTTGGGTTGCCAGGGAGCAAAGTTTAGTCACCAAAAGAAAATAAATGAAAAAAAATATATCGTAAACGGCCGATCGTTCACAACAGCAGACGTAAGCTTAATACACTTTCAAAGATCAGGCCACGTGCTGTACCATGTTATAATAATAATAATAATAATAATAATAATAAGAATAATAATAAAATTTTTGTAGCACTGAAATCCAAATGTTGCTTTCATTTTGGTGGAAACATAAATGTTTCATTAATAGATACAGTTCCCTTAAGTACTAAATATAATCCAAAAAATACCCACACATCATGAAGCTAGCCATCTGATTCAAAGGAGCTACGTTGTTTGCAACATCCTACTGTACAAAGGTCTGAAGGCACCATATTGCTCACACCAGGCCTCTGCACCGCCGAGTCAATTTGCTTTTACCAGTCCTCCAAGTCTGGATAAGGTTATTTAACACGGCCATAGTGAGATATGATCATACCATTTGTAAGGAATAAAAGTGGCCACTTTGTTAATTTCCCTGATTTAAACAAGGTACATGTATGTATTGAAATGTAACAGATTTTTAGACAAGGTGTGTCATTACTGACAAGAGTGACGACACAAATGGCCTTCCAGGCTCTTGGGAGAGAGAAAAAATGTCCTTCCCGCTTTTGTTAGTGAAAAGAACGTACGTGGTCGCTCAGTGCGCCCACGGTAAGACAGTCAGATGAAACCGCTGAAACAATATGGCGGCTAAAATTCATGCAAGTTGCAGTTCACAGATTACAACTGTTGTGGAGGTAACTCAGCTGGTTTTTTTACCCTAAATTTATTTCTCTGGAGATTATAAACGTCGAAACAAACAAACTGTAAGTTGCTTTTTGGAAGCCAGCCATGGTTAACACATTGGAGTGCATGTGTGAAACATTGAGAAGGCAAATTAAAAGTTACTCATCTACTGGCAACTAACCTTGAAATTCTGGTCGCGAGCACTCATTTTTTTAGGGGCATTGGTGATCAGCTGGTCGCAATTTCGGACCCTGGTTAATCTTGCTTACTGTATGGAAGTGCATGTCTAAGACATCTATAATTTGCACTTTAAGATGAGGTCTAAAACAGGCTGTTAATCTGTCATTTTATTTCAACAGCCATCCAGGTTACTTTGGTAAAGTAGGTATGAGGTACTATCACAAGACCATGAACAAGTACCACAAGCCAGCTCTAAACCTGGACAAGCTCTGGTCCCTTGTGAGTGAGCAGACCAGGCAGTACTACAAGGACAAGAGTGACGGCCCTGTACCTGTTATTGATGTCGTCAGAGCTGTAAGTATGCTAGAATTGCATGGTGTTGAACTGTTTAACCACTAAGTTTGCAGAATGTCAGGAGTTTGAGTCCAGGCACGTGTTTCTCAAAACTCCTGAAATGTTTCAGTCCCGAAAAACTATTTTATGTGCACTAGGTTCATTATCAGAGATTCAATTTTTAGTATTTTATATAATCTTTCAAGAAAGTTCAGTACTAAATTGAGAAATACTGCCATTGGTCTAGTTTGCACAAAAAGCTCGTACCAATAGGTTGAAAACCGTCTTGAAAAATACTTCTCGGGCCCGAAATGTTTTCCAGAGTATTGAGAAACACGCCAGTGTTCTAAGGGGGTCTTAGGGGTATCAGTCAAAATCGTATGCTGTGTAGTCAAAATAATTATTAATTTGCTGGTGGGTAACCCAAAAGAAGGCAAACATTCCAGTTCAGTTGCATCAGAGGGTATAGATCTTTCTCTTGTTTGCGTAAAATCCCTCCTCTCCTGCACTGCAAACCAGAGCATGGACATGATGTTTATTATGTATGGGTTTTACCAGCAGATGATATAGCCTTGCCATCTTTATTCTTGGAGGGTGAAAAAACTGCTGACATTTATACTCGCCCTGTTCAAGGCTCCAAATTATGTAAGAGCAGCAAAATTTTGAAAGCACTCACAGGAAAATAAAATCTGAGTGACATGAGATGGGGGATAGTGTTTTCTTCCCCTGTTCCCAGCATCTTTCTTACTCAGTCGCCATGCGTTTTACTTTCATCTTCACTCTCACGTTATTTTTCTGGTCATTATCATAATTAGTTTAAAAACCTGGAATAGTCCAGTTGTAATGTAATTGCAATTCCTATTTACATTTGACTATGAGTACAAGATCGACTACGACTTAAAACTTCAAACCAGACACCCCACCAGAACCCTCACTCTTCCTTATTGCTTAATAGCAGAAAAAGAGATTGTAGAAACAAGATTGATATCAAAAGGGATTATCTAAAGTGCGCAAACTAGATATAAAAAGTCGTACTTGTCCTCAATCTCGTACTCATGGTCAAATCTAAAGGTCTCCAATATCTTGCAGTGAACAACAACAACCTTGACATACAGAACCTCTCTGTATAACAAATTCCTGGTCTGATGACCAATAGTTTTCAAAATGGGGCTGAATAACACAAAACAACCCCATTTTCTAACAAACACATTTTTCCAGACTCTCAGTGCCTTGGCAGCTCATGCAATTGGGTACCACTGGATTTTTTAACCCTATTAACAGAAAATTCATCTGTTTTATCTCATGCAAGAGATCGCATAGACAAATTTGTATGTTAACTTCCTTCTATTTTGTTTATTCAGGGATACTACAAAGTACTTGGTAAGGGTCTGCTTCCTAAACAGCCTGTGATTGTCAAAGCCAAGTTTTTCAGTCGTAGAGCTGAGGAAAAGATCAAGGAAGTTGGAGGCGCTTGTGTCCTAGTAGCATAAACAACTGTTGTGTACAAAAATAATAAAAATGATTCAAAAAGAACTGTTGTTGTGTTTTGTGTTGCAAATGAGGGCCAAGGTTGCAGAAGAATGATTAGTCAGAGTTGCCACTGCCAGGGAAAAAGCAGAGAAAAGAGATTTTTTCAAGGTCAGGGAGAAGTCAGGGCCCCGGGGGAGAGGAGGGGTACTCCCTATAATGGCCTATACAGGGAGGCTTCGCTCGAAAGGGGTACCTTTTTCACGCTTCAGGTATATGAAAGGGTAGGGATTTAACAAGTCGAAGTAAAAAAATAAAAAATAAAAAAATCTGTCATTTAGGTCTTTAAAAGGGCATTTGATTAAAGTATTTTGAACACCCATACCTTATGACTGTACTGTTTTAATTTAATACATGAAAATGATGATGACTTACTGTTTTAGGTATATGAAAGTGGCACTATTTGTCAGTGGAAGGTATATGAAAGTGGTACCTTTTCTGTCAAAAATGGTATATAATAGGGTAAGGGGTCGGAGCCTCCCCGTATTAAATTGTTTTTAGTACCCCCTTCCCCCCCACCCAGGGTAATAACAGTGTAAAGTTGGAGTGGAGGGTATTTATTTCAAACATACTTGAGTAGGAGGGGGACCCTTTCTACATAGGGAACTAGAAGGAAATGTGGAAGCACATAAAAGTCAAGGTCATGCAGCTGTAGGTAAAAAACAAATGGGTGTGTTCTGATCTTCCATGAACCACACTGGTCAGTACACTTGCCTGATATGGTTGAGTGAAAAGGTGCAGGGAGGGGACTGAATGGAGAGGGGAACTTTCCCCTCTGAAAAGGGTGGTTATTTGATGGGGGGGCATAGAGGATTTGTGGCAGTTTCAAGCTAGGATGCTGCAACAATATTGAAGGGCTTGGTGCCAAAGGGGCCTTAAAATCTCTTGATTTCCCTTGGATCTGGTTGTCATGCCAGAAAAGTAGGTCTGTTTTTATATACCGGTAGTGGTCTTAAAAACAGGTAAAAGGATCTGATGCATGATTGATTTCGTTTGTTTTTGTTTCAGGCCCCATTTGTACCAAGTTGTTGAATAGATGAGAAACTTGACTCCACATTAATTCATTTTCCTCAGTGTACTAAGACAAGGGTTATGAAGCATGGTTGAGAACTGCAATAGACCAGCATTCAGTCCTGATTGGTTGGACTCCAATTTTGTTGGTGATGCACCAACCAAACTATGCTTGGAACCATTCTAAGTTAAGAGGTGCCTGGAATAAAGCTCCAAGTGACATGTGATTAATTGCTCAATTCTCCTTCCAAGTTGCCTTGTATGCACTTGAGAATCAAAATGGAGAATTTGACAATAGATGTATGGAGTTACTCAGGGTGTTATTTCATGCACCCCTTCAATTACGCAGGTCACAAAAAATGAGCCAGAACACTGATGTGCACCACAGTAAAATATAATTCACTTTATTAATTTGAAGTGTGGTAATGATACAGTTGTGTGTGGTAACACATAATTCCTTAGTTTACTGAATGACCTCAGCTAATGTATCAATAATGACTTGAAAAATAATTTATGATCATGGTCGTCATTCACGACTGAGGTATCCGCTTAACTCAGTTGAATAAAACACATTACCGCATAGAACTAAACTGTCTTAACCAAATGTCAGCTAAATGTACGTTAACTGAAACAAAACAAATCAGTAAAGATGAAACAGTCTCCAATAATTTTTTTATAATTTTTTAACTTTTATACACCAAGATTTACACTGAAATAGCTAACAACTTCTCAACTATACAGCTTGCATACATTTAATTAAACCCAGAAAAGTGCTACAATTGTATGGAATTGCCCATAAAAACTTGCTTTACTTTTCCAACACAATCAACATACTGTTGAATATAAAGTTATTCAGGCACAATTTGTCAGACTTAACTAATTAGCAAATTATGCATGAATCAATAATAACATTGTAAGTTATCATTGAAATACCCCATTTTAGCAACTACTAAAGAGCAGCCAATTAGTCTCTTACAAAAATGCCAAAAAATAAAACTTTGCTACCATGGTAATGAATGTGTAACTGGCAGTAAGTTCCTAATAAGCATCATTTTTTTTTGTTCTTGCTGAAAATATCTACCTACAATAAGGCTTTCTTGCCCAGACCAGAGCGTCAAGTTTTTTTATTTGAAATTCATTCATTACATAATAATATTAGCAAATCAATAGTGATTATATATTTCAACAGACTTCCCCTACACAGGCATCCCTATATGCTGGGTATAAGAAAACAACCAAGATGCAGTTGCAGCACACAACACAGTACACTCATTGAAAGTTGTTTGTAAATAAAACGTCTTAAATAATTATTTATTGCAGTGAACTTTTAACCATCATGGTGGATATGACAAGTCCATACAGTTTCCACTCCTAGTAACTGAGGAAAAATTATCTGAAGTTTAATAAGATAACTGGGTTTGTAAGTGATACACCTTACATCTACTAATAACCAGCTATCACTTGCACATCAAAGGTGGAAGGTAAAACTGCAACAATACAATAGTGCACCAAGATGTATCTCTTTTTCTCTCTCAATCAAAAGGTTGATATAGTTGTTTCAGACAGAAACTAGAACTTCAAGGTAAATCTTAAAGAGTAAACTCTTTATTTGATTTTCACTGGGAGATATAATGATAAAGAAAGTAGGCTACTTTGTATGCAGCACATTGACCAAATGGCCCATAATTTCCAGTGAATTACGGGACATTAGAAAAGGAAAAACGTTGTCACTATTTTAAATCCCAATGTCAATTAACAGAATCATTAAGCAGCATTTGACAAGACATTCTTCTGATGTCTGTTTGGTTTCCATAATTTTATTGGATCATATTCTAGTGAACAACACACAACAAGAAAGTTACAACATTGTTGATACTGTTATTGAATTCTATGCTACACATCAGTGTTTGTAGAACTTGCAACATGTAATGGGTCCCTAGCAACTGGGGTCACCAATACATTTTACTAGATCTTTATTGCATGCTACAGGTTAACTCAAAGTATACCAGAGATGGAAAGAGCATGATGGCATTCTTGGCAAAATGGCTGAGTATGGGTCCCCTGTAACAGAGGGACTTGATCTGGCTTGCAAATGATTGTATGGAAGAAGTTGATTGCAAATAGCAACAGAGCTGTCATTCAGGTCCACTAACACATCACGACAACTGTTCTGCATGAATACCCTTGATGACAACTCAATGATACTTATGTTCATTATTGTTATAGGTTATGTTGCTCAAAAAGCAGGAAGGTTTTCTTAGGTATGATGATTGATGTGACTTGCATCTCAAACCTCCATGTCAACTGTGAGTAGTCTCTAATTTCAGTGTTGGATTTTGGGATGGGAGATATGCACACTCACAAAATTGTGAGGAGATGTGTGCATGTCTAACCTCCATGAGCCCCCTTCTTGCACTTCAGCGACTTTTTCAAAGCAAACACATTAGTGTTTGCTTAGAAAAAGTTACTGAAGTGCAAGAAGGGGACTCATGGAGGTCAGACTGCAAGTAGTCTCTAATTTAGAAATTTTAATGTCCAAACTGTCATGATAACACATCCTTGCTAGAATGCTAATTTGACACTCTTTCCATTGCTACTAATTACTGCTTGTCAATTCAAATACTTTGGAAAAAAGATAAGGTCATATTGCACCCTCCAATAAAGTAGCAGTTAAGCTGTCCTACACATACACCATGTACTACTGTATTCCTACAGTATGAGGTAAAGAACACTTAAATGTAGAATAACGAGAGAACAATCCCATTAAGTCGCATGTAATGCATTATATCCACTGAACATGTACAACAGGTAACAAGATGTTTAATTCTAAATTTCAAACAGAATGTGATTTTTGTCTGGAAATGTCATAATTATTTATAAAGACTAAGGAAAAAGGATGAACATGATGCCATGTATAATTTAAAACAGTGCTTATATTATCACATCAGACACAAAGCAATGCACGCGCAGATTTAACACAAAAGAACTATTAGACTTAGTTGTTTCCTTAAATAATTTAATTGGAGTGGAAAAGAGTAGAAATTAACTTACGGCAGTAGGTTTTTGTGCTCTGTAACTTTTGCAGTTTCCCTTTCCAAATCAGTAACACGTTACTATAATACAAGAATGGAGTACTTTAAAAACACACGGTGAACCAAAAGAAAGGACCTTCTTACAAACTTTGGAAAACTTCCTGCCATGTTCCTGCCATTGTTTTTTGCAGACAGTTTTCAAAAACATAAAAACATTTCAAAGTTTAAACCACGGTGCAGCTACTGGCAGTATGGATGGATTGCAATTAGTTAAATTGACTCTTTTTACATGAGGAAACAACAGCATAAAACTTTCATTCAGGCCCACCAACAGGCTAAAATAACAGTGTGGATACTAAGGTTGTCTTTCGCACTTTGGACATTAAGCCACCTCCCCAATAATATTGTAGTGACTTTTTGACTTCTTCTTGTAATTGTATTATTCAGTTTGCAAGTCACTGATTCAGTATGAACATTCTTGCATCATCTTTCTTCTTCTTGGGTCTTGGCTCCAAAGATGGCTCCACATAATTTGGAACATATTTTGTCAGCAAATTGTTAAAATATACCTCTAGGTTGCTGCCCATTTTGCCAACTTCAGAGGTTGCCTACACAATGAGCAGCCAAGAATATTTCACAGGATTAATAATCGCATGGCAAAAAAAAAGCAGAAATAAAAGTTTACTATGAAGGCTCTCATTTCACATACAGGACAAGCCTGACAGTCAGCAATAATGACTCAGTCTGCAAAGATCGGTTAATTTTTTCTGCTGATGAGTTGGGGGGAGCGGGGATGGCGTAGTGGCCTGATGTGGCATGGGTTCGATTCCCGGACTCAGCATCACATGTGGGTTGAGGTTGTTGTTGGTTCTCATTTCTTGCTCTGACAGGTTTTTCTGTGGGTACTCTAGCTTTCCCCTCTCCTCAAAACCAACATTTCCAAATTCCAATTTGATCCAGAATTTTGAGGGTCACAGCTTTGTCAGTTTAATTACTGTTAAGTGTCACCCTTGTTAAACAAAGTCTTTTTTTAGTGTGAGAAGAGAATAAATGTGATTCTAATTCTGAATGCAGTGTTTCCTGTGGTGCATTTCTAATACCTTATGCCTTATAAGGTGATAATTACAATGTTTCTGTTGTCTGTTTACAATGCACTGAACATCTGTTCTAAATATTTAATCTGTGGAATAAAACTGCATACATTGTAGATTGTCAAGTGTGAACATCAAATAACAGCTACTGATCAAAAGATTTCTGTTGTGTTCCAAAGACTTGATCAAAAGTTGGAGAATGTATAACACACTTTACAGCTTATGAAAGTTATGGTGGCTGAACACAGTTCCCATGAGGTCAGCCACAGGTTTTAAATCAGACAAGAAACATGGTGGCGAAAATGTTTTTGTTTTTTTGTCGGCTATTGAAACTGGGTCCTCAAACCAAATATGGAAAAACAAGCTCAATTCTGCAAGCGCAGATGCACACTAAGGAAATCATGCAATACTGCTGTATAGTTTGACCTTTTAAGGCAATATACACAAATGAGAATTTGATGAAATTAGGTAGCTCAATTCTCATTTTCAACATGTTTCATATCATGAGAACTCTGAACAAAGTCACACAAAGGAAATCTGTGAAACAATCATATTTCACTGGGCAATTTTATTCTTTAATTTTTAAAAACCTGTTTGTTAAAATTTGTTTGAGTTCATTTCAAACAATAATACGTAATTATTTATTAAAGCTGTGTGCAAGTTCATGAGAAAACTGACTGGATTTTACATCAGTGTCATAAAAGTGAAATTTTAGGGTTTCTTCTAATCATCTGCATTGCAGTAGAAACAGACAAAAGTGCCACTGTTAGTCATTAACAAAAATCTTCCATCGCTTAATTTTCCTTTGCCAAGTTTCAGCTTCTAAGTTTCAATAATGCCTTAACGAATGACATATATACAAAACCTATCAAAACTGTGTTCAACCACCTTAAGCAGTTTGTGCTGTACTTACCTCGTTAAATATTGCACAGTTGTCAAAGATGAGGCGACAGTCCCCAACAAACTCATTGAAAGTCTGATAGTGTGCAAAGTTCTGGGTCTGCAGCTTGGCACGGACATTAGACAGATCCATGGGACAAGCAATCACTTTGTAGTAATTAGGAACCTAAACCAAATTCAAAACATGAGGCCATGGAAGTGTTGGGATTCGGTTGGAACAGAAAACTCATAGTCTGGTAAATTACGAAACTATTTAATCTCATGGTTTGCTTGATTTCTCACAACTCTCACCTCCTCTATAGATTTTGCAAAACTGAAATTCTATCCCTATCCTGGTTGTAATAAAATGTTCACAGTTCAACAATAGATTAAGACTGTCAACACTATACAAACAAAACCTAAATTCTTGTGTCACACAACACCCATGCCTGGTTACGACAGAAGAACAGTACCCCCAAATAATCAGTTAATACCACTACTAATTAATGGACCATAAGAATTTGGCTGTACAGACGGGGTGACCACATTAACAGGATTTTCTTTCTTTTAGAGGTCAGGGAGGGTCAAAAATAAAATTTCATATTTCAGGAAATAAAAGTGATCTATAGGTAGCTTTGTGCCTTAGGTATAATGGTCTGAAATATCTTTGCACAAACTGTCTTATTTCTATTTGAAGCTGTTATGTATCAAGCTGAGCAATTAGTTTCCTTTGTTAAATGAGCCCGTAAACTTCACACATTTTTCAGCTGTCACCAGCAGTCTAAAATGTTGTCTAAACAGAGAAAAACCTAGTTTCTAGTTAACTAACATTTTGCTCCAGCATTTGACTATACATAACAAATCGTGTTGCCAAGAAAAGGGTGTTTAAGCTTACTGGGGGTACGGACACCACACAGGGTACGGAGACTACATTTGGCAACAAATCATGATATATGTTCTTACCTATCAGTAGCAGCAGTCTTATTTATAGATAGGTATCCTTAAAGGTGACAACTCTCATCTTAAAATATATACCTTTGTTGGATGAATTTGGCCAACATTCAGAAAGATAGCGCTAGGGGTATGGACACTACACAACTTTTGTGAAACCCTAGGCCCCATGTTTCAACAAACACAGGGTGTTCCGCCGGAACGAGAAAAAGCGGTCATAATAACGAAGTGGCTGTATGACGAGTTTCCACTGTATGTGACAGAATACATTACAATCATATTTCCTTTCTTATCTAAATTTTGTAATCCAAGCAAGGCTCTAATTAGCATGAGAGAAGCAAAACTTGAAGGATTCTGGTAGTTGTAGTCAAATGGTGTCATCATGCAAATGCCCTATTAATAGCTAGTTAACTTTAGTGTTTTTCTCCTAGCTCAGAACCACTGAGTCCAACATACAGGTTCTCATAATCAACTTCAAGAACACATAAAATGGCTCTACTTACTGATTTGCTAACTTTCTGTTGAAATGGGATACTGTCAGTATGACAAAACAGCTCCAGCAGAATTTTCTCACAAACTTCAGAAAATATGCAGACAATTGATTAGGATTATTGACATCTTTAAACAAAGAATGCACACCATTAAAAGTGGTTTTAAATGAGCTCCTGTGTATAAAGATTGGAAATAGCTTCAAAAAAAGTGAAATTCACATTAGAAATATTTAGTTTAGAAGTCAAAATCTAAACAGAAGTTGTGGAGATACTAGATACTGGACTATGTTTTAAAAAAATATATAAACTGAAGGGCTGAGAGCATAACCGACCTATGTCAAATTTTAGGTCGTTTTTTCGATTTTGCTCGGATTTGTCTGAATTTTTGCATGTGAACTGCAATTCGATTGAAAAAACATTGTCCGATAAATAATGTACACACAAAACTGTGTTTTTCCTTGCGTGCGCAAGAAATCAACTTTCTGCTAGAGTAGTTTGCAAATGACATTACATCTTTTTTCAGTCAATCGAATTGCAATTCACATGGAGAAATTCGGACAAACCCGAGCAAAATCTAAAAACAAAACAAAAAAGCAAACATTTGGACAAATCTGAGCAAAATCAAAAAAACAACCCAAAATTCGACATAAGTCGGTTATGCTCTCAGCCCTTCAATTAATCGATTGAATGAAGTCTCAATTCATGAAGGCTCAAATAGTTCATTCCTTCATTCTGAATGGCTGAGAAAATATGAGAGTGAAGAAAGAACTTATTACCTTTTTTTCAAATTCTGTCAATCCATTGCAAGAGGAGCGCCTTTTGCTTCCTGGTAGAGCTAATTCCTGATCTATCATTTTTGCAAAAAAATCAATAATTTATTGATAAAACAATAATATTTAGGAATAAATAATCAACACTTGTTTGATGCCACTGAAACTGACTCACACATACAATTTCCTCATAAAGGAAATGGCATAGTAGGAATGGATAATTAAAACATAATTTTTAAAAATTATTTTTCAAT
>JAEMWC010000104.1:482500-500000 GCA_016490735.1 Pachyseris speciosa | reverse complement strand
TGGTTCAGTTCTAGGCAAAGTCGTACGCTAATTAATTGCTGAATCCAGGCATTTAAATCACAAAATAAAGTGCAGAACTTCATTCGTTACACCATAACCAGTCTGTATGCCAAAGAAGAGTGAATTTAGAGAGATTTGGATTTTAAGGCAAAAAAAGATATATACACCCTTTTGCAGAACAACAAATAACAACTAAATACTTTATTTACCGAGGGTGAAATACATTATTACCAGTAACCCGGTAGTTTACATAATGGTCCCCAACAAACAGAATATCCTTCAATCATCACCCTCATTTCAAAACAGAAAAACTCCTCGATAGCTTAATATTTACATGGTGCATTTCACCCAGACAAAATCTTTGAACAACAGATAATTGTCTGGAACACACAGGGAATTATAGTTAGAGAGGAAACCATTGCACAGTTTTCTTTTCAATCAAAATTTAATGCCTTATGCCATTATTATTAAATATTAATTAGTAAACATGACTGGCATTAAGGACCATTACCTGCAACACCTGTCATTGTTAAAGTTATTCCCTTCATGGAATCTTCATTTTCGAGGTGTTCTTGACTGATTGGGCTTAATTTACCAGAAAACATTAAACATAAAGGGTCGCCAGCTATTTCAAAGGTTTTGAAGGTTTCTTTATTTCCACACAGCAATACAAATTACTCATAATTTTACACAAAATGTGGAGGTTTGCGAGAAAAAACCCACAGGGTTAACAGTGTCCGCACACCTAATATAGTATTTAATATTTAAGCGAAGTCAAACTTAGACCATGGCTTAATTAAGACAAAAAAGGGACTTCTACATCTGCTTGTTAGTGGGTCATTTCAGGAAGATAATGTTTTTGTTATTGATTGCAGTGAACAACATTTAAATTTAACAGTTGGCTAGATAGAATTTGACATAGGCCGTGGTTTTGTTAAAAACAGTGTCTAAACATATGTCAGGGTTGTCACTAAATTTTTTAAAGTGCATTTCACCCCTAGCCAGTTTTTTTTTCTGAAAAGTAGGCCACATGCACTAAGTTGGTGTACAAAGCAAAAATAGCAAAAACTCGGTGTAAAATTTGTTTTAGAATTGCTGTATTTCACAAAATATTCATTTTTGCTCCTAAATATATACACCATGACAAAGCAAATTTTATGTTTTTATTAAAGAGCACAAGTTTGGTTTAAAAATGTCTCAGAAGAGCCACAGAGAGGAAAAATACTAACTGCTCCTGAATGTACAATCTGGAATGCCATGTAACAAATGAGCTCTTTTTTCATAATTTCAATCGTGCCGATCGTGCCTTCTGTTTGCTGTTTTGCCAATTTTGCCTTTGCATTTAATGCGTTTTTAGCCTTTTTTTGCTTTTTGCCTGTTTTGCCTTTTGCACCTTTTATCAATCACGTCCAGCCACAATGTAAACTCAAGTTTACAAAGCAGTGAATCAATTATTCAGGTCAAATTTGCATACGAGTGCATATCAAATTTCGCTTGAGTGCATTCCGGTTTCTTCAAAATAAATCACAATCAATCAAGTGTATCTTGCCTTTTATCCCTTTAAAAGGCATGGAAATCCTTACCATAACTGTGCGGATCTAGTTCCTGTTGCTTCACCTTGATTCATAAGTAAGGAACCCCGAATGGTCGCAAAATTTTAGTCGATCACAACAGACATTTAGCCGTTTCGCATCGCTGCACACGTCTCGCAGTTGCCATCTCTTCACGAGGTGTTTTAGTGTCACGGTCAAAAGTAGCCAAAAAATTGCCAGTCTCTCAAATTTAATGTTCACTGCCCTTATTACAAGTGTTTCTATTAATGCTGTTGATATTTGTTCTTAAAACGCTATAAAATTATACCACAAAACATGAAATAAACATCTCTGTTTCTTGTTGTGTATTTCATTGTCCTCTCTTATTACCAACGCTGTGCTGCTGGTGTAAATAACAGTTTACAGGACATCGGAAGACACGCTTGAACGTCTACCGTGTAGCGATACTTTGAAACTTTTAAATAAGTGCTACTGGTCGAGATTTTGGCAATTAAATTTGTGGTGTACGCTTTTTCCTTGTACTAGCCCTGCAGCAGCGCTAATTGTTTATTGATACTTCATTTCTGCAGACCACTCTTTAAGTCCTGTTTAATATGTCCCGGTTGTTGTGCCGTACGAAGCAAAATCGGAATAATAATAAATAAGAATTAGTCAGAAGAGATATTTTCCCTCTCCTATTGCTTATTTATTGAGAACTGCAAATGGAACTAAATAAGATACTCCATTTGACGTTTGCTGCTGGATAAGAGTGAAACAAAAACAGCGAAAAACAAATTGCGAGGCACTGGCCTTTTAAACTGCGCTGTTAAAGCGATTTACAAACTGGCAAAAAATGCAAAATGATCAGTTTGGCGTGATAGGCGCGATTAGCAAAATATGCAGGAGGAGTGAAACGCGCGATTGGCAAAACCACGAAGGCAAAAAGGACAAAAACAACTTGACGACTGTAAACATAGGCGCGATAAGATGACATTTGTAGTTAAGAAAACTAGTGTCTCACGCTAGTTTTTAAGTGATATTTTCTTCCAGGGTAAACGAAAGTAGGTTTAACTTACACCACTTTAAAGCGAATTTTATGTGCATACTGTTTTCAACTTTTATCAGCAAATTAGATTTCATGAATTTTTAAGAACGAAGAAACACTCATTTGTGTTGGAGGGAAAAAAACAGTGAATACGTCACTTTTTTGGGTGATGCGTTTTGAAAATTATGTTCTGTCTCTTTCATATGAAATTAATCTGCATTAGATATCCATTCCTTCCAGCGACATAGGCTGCAGTTTTACTCTGCAAAGTTACAAGACAACTTGTTTTTTAGTTTCTGATTAAAGCGCTAAAAAGTAGCGTGAGACTGTTTTTGTGACACAAATGTACACCAACTTCGTGCACATGGCCAGTAGACACGGTAAACAAGCAATAACAAATCAAATAACAGGGTTTGAAGGTATCTGTGAGTTTTAATATGCAATCGAAATCAAGGTTTTCAAAGTTAAGACCGTACACGAAGAAGACTGGTACTAGTGACAGTTGTGACATTGTCACAACCTTTTGTAGTTAATTCCCATTCTTTCGATTGCTCCTTTTTGAATTCAAAATGGCGGAAAATGAGCCATTTTGGGGGATTTTGTCCTTTGATAAAAAGAATGCAAAGGACAGAATAAGATTTATTTCTTCAGATCATGTCTTTGGTAGACATAAATTAACAGAATTCACTGTCGCTGGATAAGGGTTGATAGGCACTTTAAGTAGATGGGGGTATGCAAAAATTGGCATGGTGTAGACAACAAGCTGGTTTTGCCATCACTTAAAGTACGTCATGTAGTATGTGGGATCTAACTCAAAATATGTAGATAGTAATATAGCGACTTTATTTAAAGTCAAATACATAAGGAATGTTCACACAATCTTCCAAGCCAGAGGCTCATATTAAAAATGCTCGACTAAAATAAATAAATAAACAGATAAGAAATATTCACTCAGATTAAATTTCTTTTATACCTTCTTGAGGGATTCTTGACAAGGCGAATATTCCATAGGAGATTCAGGTTTCTCTTGCTTGACCTTGACAGGAGGCGGGGAGGATGTCATGGGGGATACCACAGGGTCAGGCAATCCCTGGGAACTATTGCTCCGCTTCACAGGCAGCAGTTTTGGAACTGGAGGTGAAGAGGAACAATCTGAGGTGCCCTGAGAACTCAGGCTTCTCTTTAGTGCAGGGTGAAGTTTTGGAAGAATGATAGTGTCTGCTATGCTGGTAGGAGAAGTTGCACCTAGAGTTATAACAACCAGGAAAGTCAGTTTAAGACTTTTACAATAAATATTAATATAGTATATATAATAAAGGCAACACAATTCAACTAACATTGAAACTTTTTACTTAAAAAATATTCCAGAAATGTAAATTATGCAACCATTGTAATGGTGCCTTTGCAAGGCAAAATGTACATGTAGCACTTGACAAAATAAAGTTTTTTAAGGGACTTTTTTGGAGAATCCCAATATCTTTTCACCCAATCACACTAATAAAATTATCACAACAGTTTCTTAGACCTAAGCTTTTCCTTTGCATAAAATTACAAATATAGGCCTGTCTAAATATAAGCTGTCAATTTCTGCTTAGAATCTAAGTTTAGAACACATATTTCGAGATGTGTTTGTTGGCAAGCTCAACTAATCTTGAACTGCAAACACCTTGTACGAAATAAATAGACTTGCCCAGAAACCAGCTGCTTCCAGTGTGAAACCCCTAAAAAGTCCTTTGAGCAAATGTACACAAAAGACCAAGAACAATATTAAATTAGAATGTTTATGACATCCATAATTTGAATATCCACCAATGTAGGTACAGAAACATGCAGGCCTCTGAAACAGCCACTTGAAATCTATTAACAGCCAAAAGAGAGACCAAAATAGTGTATCAAACACAGTTTTTTTTCTTTATCTTGTTCTTCCTGTCTTCTTTAAACTTCCTTAGCAATGAATACGAAAACATCTACCATAAAATAGATTAATTTCCTCCTTTGTGTCCACCGCCTCAGTAGAACAAATGTTAATGCAGAGTTCAGTCTTGAAAAAATGTGAAAAAAAAAAAGTAATGATAATTCATTCTGATCGTAAACCAAGAGAATTTTATATTTTGAGCTGCTTCAAATGACAGAAAAGTGTAATATTAATGAAAGAAACTATAAAAAATTACACCTGTCTGTTTTCCATCATGGAAAATAGACAGCCAAAATATACACAAGATGCCTTACTTTGTTCTGGTAATTTATATGCAGTCTGAATCAATTTTCACTTTTTCTTGATGCCTCACCAAACTAAAGAGGGTGCATCCAATTAGAAATAAATCAAAATTGTACATTGTAATGGATGGTTGACAGTGACTTAAAAAAAGAACTTATTTGATGGATTCAACAATGATTTTTCCATTATTTTAAAACCTAAATCACAACTTTTAAAAACAGAGTAATTATTTCTCGATATTAATGATTTTACATGCAAGACAGAGAAGTTTCAAGCAGGGAGCCTATTCAACCAGTGCTGTAATGCCTTAAACTGTTGGATCCTTGTTTTATGTACATCAAAGAATTTTGTGCTGTAAATCTGCCAATGATTCTACTACAGTATATTGACACTACAATTACGCAAGTTTTTAAATCAGCAAGTTGTACTGTACACTGACTAAGAGAATAACAACATTATCCATGTCACAAATACTTAAAAAGGTAACTATATACATGTTCATGTACAAAAACAATGGCAATGAACAAGCCATGAATGACTTAAACAACACGTTTCAACAGGAACATTCAAAAGATATAAAAGAAATAAATAATTTCTGATCATTGACTGTCACAAACTTTCAGACAAAGACCTCCACTGAAAAACAATGCTCGGTGGCTTGTAAATGAATGGCAACAAAATTATTAAGGATTTTATTCAAAGTCAAAACAGCAAAACCCAGAAAAGCAGTTGCAAACATAATTTAACCACCCCCATACAGAGACCTAAAAGGGCACTCCTCTGTAAATTCTGTTCGTCATCCGTAACGACCATCTATTATACATGTAGCATAACCAAAAGAAACACAGAATACAACTGAATGATCACTGACTCAAAATTTGGCACCATCCAATAATCCAAAATATAACGTGGGAGAGCTCCGCTCTTCCTTTACATTTGAACGATCACATTTCAGGCTTTTAGTCTGAAATTAAAAACCTCATGTCTCTGGGTGAATTTCAAAGAGGTCATGTGGATTTGCTGAGAATTTTTTCAAAACACCATATGACAGACATCTTGGACACCATAATCAGGATAAAACAGATGTATAATACACAATAGAAGTTCTTCAAAGTACATGTAGCTTAAATGAATCAGGGCTGTGCTTTAGCAGCACCTGGTGGTCCCTGGAAACTTACTTTTACCTTTTGGTGATAAGGAAAACTTACTTCTTTAAAAACTTTAAATGCCGGGCACCCTGGATTTCAAAGGTTCAGAGTTCTGGGCTTTTTTCTTAGGGCACAGTCTTATGAATGGTCACAGTTGCAAATTTTAATACATTACAGGTAAATCAAAATTAAGAGCACCTACTCAGCATAATGTTATAAAATAAATATTAAAACAGGAAAAAACTTTCCAGTGGCTTTCATTGAGGGTTTCATTTAAAGAAAACAACATTGAGAACCATCTTGAGTTAACATGTGTTTAACTTATGTGAAGGAGGAAATTATTAAGTATATGTCCATAATGCTGGATAGCAAAATTACATGTAGATGGCCACAATGTATGAATTACATGTATTACTACCAGAAAGGGCTTCTTCGTAACATCAGTTTGAATGGCTGGACATTAATAATATTCTGTCCAGATTGAAAAGCTGGTACAGCATAATAAACAGCCCTACAGGTAAGTACTGTTAACATTCCACCCACAAAGAAAATATTTAGAGCCACACTACAAGGAAAAGGGTCAAGTTACTCTGGCAGATTTTACAACATTTTTCACCATGTGAAAAAAAAAGCTTCTTTTTCATTATGATTTCTTTGCCTTTTTATGAGTGGAAGGCAAACCCACTTTTTGTGAACATGAATTAAAACAAATTTCCTGTTGATCGTGCTGTTTTGTATAAGATGGTTCTAGTTTTTCATTCAAAATTGAAATCCTGACGTTCAACCATTCATATGCAACAAGCAGCTGCTAACAAGCAGCAATTTCCTGGGGAGTTTCTTGTTACAATCTTTTTTTTTTTTTCAAAACCAAAGTTCTGGAAATTTTGTACTTGAACTTTGAGCAGTCTTTATCCTTCCTTTATTTAGGATAAAGTAAGATAAAGTGAAAAACTACGACCTGACTTTTACAATTTTTGGCAGCCTTACCAAACATAATTTATTATAAAAACAAAACAAGGTTGGCCCCATGACAAAAATATTCAAAGAAGCAAGATTATCATACCTTTCAATATTTGACTGGGCAAGTCAGTGGCAGTGGAATTCTCATCCCAGCCATTCTGTTTTGAAAAAGGAGCTGATGAATCACTAACTGGGGAAATGCTCTGTTGACTACTACTACTCCCATTGCTTGAGGGCCTCGGCGGAGGAGATTTCACAATTTTGCTTCCTATGTCTTGAAAGTGTCGTAATGGGAGGGTGTTGCCATTTCGCATTTGGCGAGGTGGCGACAAGCCTGTGGCATTTGACGAGCTGGTGACAGTTGAATTTCTCTGTGCAAAAGAGAAGCCATTGTTGGTAATGCCACTCGCTGGTTTAATAGCAAGGTTCCTCATGCTCGCTGGTGCCAGTGGAAGTCGCGAGACACTGTTTGCCGGCACAACACCAACTTTAGTGTTTAATGTCAGGCTAGCACCAGATGGGTGAACAATTGCTGCTTGAAGAGAGCCAGGGTACTTTGAAGTGTATGATTGACTACTGGGTGGACCTAGCCGCTTGTTTACAGCAGATAGGGCTTCAATGGGATTTGGTCGTGAGCTGACTGGTCGATTACAAGTAGGACCACTGGTGTTCGGAGCTGGCGTATAGCTACTAGCATTGGATAAACCACGAAATGATGCATCAGGTCGACTTGAATTTGAATTAGTTCTGTCAGCAGGGGTCATCACACTTCCAAGTTTAGAGATCACAGAGCAAAGTTTTTCTGTTTCCACTGAAAACTTCAAGTCACTGTGAGCTACAGGAAGCACATTATATTTAAGACTCAATAAATTTTGAATTCTTGAGCTAAGTTGTCGTTTGCTGTACAACAAGCCCATGTCACTCCCATTCTTCAAAACATGCCTGGTAAATCCGTAATTATGTTGTAAAATCTTCTGCATCAATCTCAGGTCCTTATTCTGTTTGGACAAAAGCTTGTGTTTAAAGTGTACAAGAGCCTTCAATTCAGTTAGCAAGACGTTCTCCCTTTGTTTAACTGCTTTGACAAGCATTTCTGAGGACTTTTTAATATCATTTGCGATACTTTCTTCTCGTTCTTGCAAACCTTTCGCTGCTTTCTCAACCTCACGGATGGATTCTGTCAAGGGTTGCGCCTGTTCGTATAACCGATTCAGCTGTCCCCGCAGATAGTCTTTGTAACTCAACGCCGCTTCTTTTATAAACTGATATTTATGGTCTTTATGCTCAAGAAGTTGACAATCCCGGCAAGTCAATTTCTCGCAGTTTGCACAGAACAGTTTTAAGGATTCTGTTGGATGCATTACACAAAAAATGGGCTTCGCGTCTGCGGACTCTGAATTTTCCAAATACTGGGCTTCGGATTGTATCTTGTGGTCTTTCGTTACTCTCACTCTCTGATGGGCAGAAACACAAGCATCACACAGCCAGTCGCTGCAATTCAAACAGAAAGAAGAAGCGGGGCTGTTGTCTTCGCAAGAAGTGCAACAGCGCTTCACGTTTTCTTGTTTTCGCTGCAGTTTGCCCAGGTTTTCTAACACGAATTGGTTATCCAGGAAACCAACAACTCCCTTCGGAGGAACTAAAAACTCCTGCCCGCAAGTCGGACATTTCAACCTTGGAATCGGGCTAGACGAGGAACTTGCCGTTGTTGAAGGCGTCTTTTCTTGTTGCTGTTCGGAGAAACGCTCCTCTAAGCACTTCAAACAAAAAGAATGAAGACAAGGCAGTAGCTTGGGACTCGTGCTAACCGGCGGCTTCCTGCAAAGCCCACACAACATGTACACCGACTCTTCTTCAAGATCTTCTGAACTCGCAACAGCAGCCGCCTCGCTCATTTCGGCGTCTAAGAGATCGGCCGTTTGACTAGCAAATGGCCTACAAACTGCTACCACTCGATGGTGCTCAGTCAAAATGGCGGGCTAATAAACATGGCTTCCGAGCTTCCATTGACAAGAAATCATCTCGTGACGTCAGCATCCGAACATTTCACATTTATGAATATTTCACAAGACGTTCCTTTGTTGTTACTTCAACTCACTCAATTTTCACAGACTTGTCGCTGCGCTTCTCAGCCAGGACGAAAAAATAAAATGTTCATCGCACAAAAGCCTGAGCAATTAATCAAAATGTACGCTATGCGTCGCAATGCGAAGCGGCAAGAAAATTTAGGTAGGAGTGACGGGACAAGAGCCTAACATGAAATAACCAGCAGAACAAGCAGAGACATCGCTATTACTTATGCGACAATGGCACAATAAGCGAGCTGCACTTCCGACAATATTCAGAGTGTCAGAGATGAGTGACTGTTTATAGAGGCTCTTCAGTAAAAGCGCTCAAGTGGCCAAAGCCGAATAAGTAACATATTGTAGTTTAGCTGTGCTCTGTATGGAGCCAATTCGTACTGAAAAACTCGTACACCGTTCCAAATCCAACGAAAACGTGACTGTACGGAATTTTTGGGAGATTCGACAAGTTCTCGCTTGTGATACTAAGTTGTAAAAGCTCGCTGTCGAGAAGGGTAACTTTTCAAAACTAAATATACAAATGAAATCAGTTCTCGTTGAATCTGACAAAGTGAAACAATTAGTGCATTTTGAAAGTTGCCCGAGGCGTACTTTATAACGCGGCTGAAGATTCTGTTATCTCAACGAGTTATTCATCTTGCACTTTCTAATAATTAAAATAAATGTCTAATAATTAAAATAAATGTAACAGGATTGATTTTGCGAATTTTAATGATGCACGTTCATAAGATAAAATTCCAAATATAGAAAGGAAGTTACAACGCTGAATAAAAAATCAGTTCGCTAAGATAAAAAAAAAGTGAAAACGGAATCTACGCAAACTACTGGTGAGCTGTGTCAAAGCCGAAAGTGAAAGTTTTTTCTTTTAATCACAAAGCGCTTTACTTGGGGTATTAAAAAGTCTAAAGTTGTCGCAAATTTAATGAATATTGCTGCGAAATGTAATGAAAGTTACCAAAAAATGTAATTAAGTATTTCATAATAATATATATAAACTTTAAATTGCAGCTTAAAATTAAGTCACCTTTGTTAAACATGAAATCTGGTATATCCTTGTTTAAACCAAGTTATTAGTTTTTGCGTTTCGGACAACATTTTCTGGGCTTGATCAATTTAAAAGAAAGTTTTTGATTGGCTGAAGAGCGGTCAGACATCAGCTGCTATAAGACCGCTTAGCCGGATGGTACTACTGCAAATTGCTCGTTCCATCTTGATTTGCCTCGCAAAACCCTCCGTTGTGTTATAAGAAACCTCCTCTGTTCCGGCTAATATGCCTGGATAAAAGTTCAAAAAAGAGAAGAAAAGATATATTCGCGTTTTGCCGGCTTCATCTTGCCCACGCGCTACGGAAACGAAATTGAAGGAAATTTCCCTTCACTTTACTTGTTTCACAAGCCAGCGAGAAACATCGACCGCTTATAGGGATTCGCAGGCACTTACTTGGTCCTTTGTCGGCATATCGCTTTGCCGCGCCTTGTGTTTATCGCATGCGACATTTGCTTGTCGGAATAAATGATAGAACATCGCAGTTGTTACCCTACCGTAACTAGTAAATCATGAAAGTGAAATATCTTAAGATTGCGGAAGAGGGAAATGAAAGACCATCTCTCTTGTGAACTGGTTAACACAACGTAAGTACATGTAGTAGCCGTTCACACACTATAAATATAGAATCACACGATTTTTCAGTCTTTTAGTTAAGACGCGTGAAAGGCAAGTTACACCAGGCGCGCCCCCGGCGTTGTCGACAATCGCGTACAAGCAAAAGTCGCCAGCCATCTGAATCCAGCCGGTTTGGTTTGCGTTGTTGGTTGTGATTATTGTCCCGTACGTCACGGTTTGCTGCGAAATATTTCTTGTTCAATCGGCACCTGATAACTCAATGCGTTCTGCCAGTTTCGCGTGATGCTTAGTTGTTAGTTTTCAACCAGGTCTCTTGGAAATTACCTTCCTTTATAATTAGTACTTTTCCTTTACCACTGGTCGTATCTTAGTTTAGACAAATACCTTTGACTGAATCCTTTGATTTTATTTCAACTTCAAAGAGTACTCGGCACTAAGGCATAGGCCAGTGCACGTCAGCATTATAAGCAAGTTCAGGAACCCTGTCCAAACAAAGAGGCAAGACGACCCAAATTAGACGCGAGATTCTACTTTGATCACTTCTAGCCACCACTCGCATGCACTTGCAATGGCTTGTGTCCATTTCGCCCTGTTTAATAACAAAACAGTTGTTTTCGAAGGTCAGATGTTCCGAGCGTGAATACAACCCGTCAAGGCGGGTGCGAAGTAGCTGACTAAAGCCTCGGCTACACGTTCAAACATTGTTATAAAACATTTGTTGAATAACAATGTTAGAACGTGTAGCATGCATGTTTGATGACGTTTGTTCAATATTTTTTGTTGGAAGAATGTTTTGATTTCGATCAAACATTTTCTCCAACATACAACAAATGTTGAAGCGTGTAACCGCCCTTTCAACAATGTTGTATTGCAAACAGATGCAAACACCAGTCAGAGTTAAGGGCCCAGTCTCCAATCCGAGAGCCTAATGGCAGAGGTGGAAATTGTTGAAATCAGACCTCCTAAGCGACGTGTTTTTCAACAATGTTATATGCGTATCCAACGTTGTTAGAAGCGTTCTTACAACAATGTTGGGACGTGTTCTTCTAATAACAATGTTACAACGTGTAGCCGGGGCTTAAGGCCCCGTTTATATGGAGAAACTTGTCCCGGCTATAGAAGGATCACTCGCCTACCCGAGCTACCCTGGGCGAGCCAACGTTTCCTACCGAGAATTCCTTACAAAACTTGGCGAACCGTTTACATGAGAAACAAAAAGTTGGCTCGGCTAGAAGTAACCCGCCTAGCCGGGTCACCCCTTTTCGATGGTAGGGTCACCCTTCTAGCTGGACCAGCTTTTATACTTTATTTATTTATTTATTTTATTTCATTTTTATTCATTGAAACGATAGATTTTTAAAACAACAACAACAACGCAACAACGACAACATTTGAAAGATACAAAGTACCCACCGGAAGGTAGCAAAGGCTAGTCGAGTCGGGTGGGTCAAAAGGATGTTAAAACACAGAAGGAAAAATAACACAAATTATAAACACTTTGGCTCAACTCGGTCAAGGTGAGACAATCAGTACATGCGCGAGCGCAGTCTTGGCTCGGGTACAGGACTTAACTTTTTTCTCATATAAACGCTCGCTAATTTGACTCGGCTGAGAGGGTGACCCTCTTACCCGGGACAATTTCTTTTTCCATATAAACGTGACCTAAGAAACCGTGGAAGCAGTGGCGTTCGATTCGTAACTTAGGGCATGTATCTTAAGTGTCTTATATTTCACGACGCGGAGAGTGAAGTGAGCTAATAATCCGCATCAGAGCAGCTGTTGTTCAAGATTTGAATATGCAATACCAGGGAGCTAACAAAGATAAAACGGCTTAGAAACAAATTTTAAATTCCTGGAAGTGAAACCTCCATTTTCGAGGAAATTTTAAAAGCATTCTACTTTTTAGCGATTTATTTGGATTTACCATAACTGGTGCTAATTAAAGCATTTGACCAATATTCGACGGCATTTCTGAAATCTCTGACAAATTTGTATAAACTCGCCATTTTTATAGTGAGTTGATCTGTAGTAACATGAAAAGAGGAAACGAAAGAAAGAAAGACTGAATAAATGAATGAATGGGTGGATCACGGATGGGTGGATAGATTAATATAAATGAAACAAACAAAAGAGAAAGAGAAAGAAGAGAATCAATATCTTCATCGGAGTTCCCGTATAATTGCGTTCTGGCCCTGAAACACGGCCGATCTGCAGTCCCCTATGCGTAAGCACAAAGCATCTAAGCAAACGTAAAATCGGAATGACATACGTGAGTTCATCAAAGAATACCAGGTAGGTGAAAGCTTACTGCCCCCGTGGGTTGTTAGCTAAAAGGGGAAATTTAGGGAAAACAGAGGAAATTGAATTTGAAATATGTGAGTCCAGGATTCCCATATCAAATGTGTTGAGGCCGGCTGGTAGCAATTATGCGAAATATATTTCGAAGGATGAAAACACTATAAAGAAGGCCTGTTTCGGCCTTACAAAATTTTAGAAAAAAAAAACCCTCCTCGGGGGAATCTGGAGAATTTGCGGGGAATCGGATAACCGCGGGAGAAAATGTCCTAGAAACATGCAATATTTCCGGGATACCAGGAAATATTGGGAAATTTGAAATCTTTACGGGAATGTCGCCGAAAAATAGGAAAGATATTCCAGATTTGCGGGCAAACATACGGATACTGTGGTTTAAAATAGAGAGAATGTCATCACATAATCTCTTTTTCTTCGGCCATTTTAGCTTTAACAGGAACAGAAAACAAATTGCGGTTACAAACATGACTCACGAGCCACGCATGGTTTAAAACTGGCTCATTGTTTATAATCGCAGTTTGTTTTCTATTTCCGTTAAAGTGACTCGATTTCAAGGATAAAGGAAATTAACTCAAGCGTCGGCGGACGTCTCCTATTCCATAAAAGGAAAAGGTTTTTGTTACTTGAAGAATTTCGTCCAAAATATACAAACATGATTTCTCAGAAAGACCAATTTTGGTCATAAGAGTTGAGCGAAAAACATCCGGCCCAGCGGTGAAATCGAGGTTGGAGGCTCAGAAGAGAGACAGCTGTTTTAACCGAGAATTAGAGAAAAAATAATCGAAATTATATACTCGCCACGGATTGCCAATCTCAATAAAGTGCAGTTTTCGGAAAACTCCACTTTATTGAGATCGCGGAAATTAATCGTTACTGTTTAATGTTCTCGCTAATGTAGAGCTAGCGATCATCACTCAAGAGAAAGTACTGCCTTTGTAATTACATCTGCAAATGGTTAGACTTCCTAGTCTTCTGGGATAAGGACGATAAACCGTAGGTGCCGTCTCACAACACTTGTACCTAATGATCTGTGGTACTTTAAAGAACCCATACACTGTTCAAAAAGAGTAGTTCCCGGTGTGGTGGTATATGTATCTCTATCTTTCATCTGTCTTTGACATTCATGCGTGGGTTGGGTGGGTGGGTGAGATCAAATATGGACTGATAGCGGCAGCCAGAGGTGCCTTTACATGCTGACGTCCGATCTCACCCTTTGAAGAATTTTGCTTACGACGTTTATCTGAGCGTATAGTAAAACGCTCAGGTAAACGTCGTACGCAAAACTCTTCAAATCGCTAAAATTCGCCGTTTTCAGCTACAAGAATGACAATACACAACATCTCAGGTAAAAAGACATTTCTTTTGATGATCGTATATGTGGATATTAAACGTAGCGTATTACCATAATATGAACCTTTTCGATATTCTCATACATTTCAAATAAATTCAAAATACGCAACGGTCACACAGTTTGTGTGGGTGCCCTGTGGATGCACTCAATAAGATGGCTGAGCTGAAGGAAGGTCATGAGGCATGGAGGGCGATATTGTGTGGCTGGAGCGCCGAATAATGAAAGCTGCAAGAATACCAGCTACACACCAGGAATACCAATGCATATGTTTCCCACAGAAACGACAGTCAGAGCGAAATGGGTCAGATTTGTCCAAAAACACCGCGTCGATTTTGGCGAAGCAGTAATCCGCTGCGCCTTGTTCGATTTGGTTTATTTCGAGAAACATTGCTTCGAAAATGACTTGGCATGGAAACTGCGATATGCGAAGCGATGAGACCTCATTCACAATGCTATACCGCTACTCCTGCTATACCGACAAGAGACACTGTCATTCCTCAGTGAAGGTCCCGAGGTTTTGTAACACCGAACGAGAGAAGCGACAATGTACAAAAATGTTTTGAAACACCACTGGCAGACGGTTGACACCCCATAAGGGCACTGAAGGTTGCTGGGGAACTGTTTTGGTGTCCATCTACTAATTTTCCACTTCAAATTCCAATTTTAAACCTTCATTAAATCTTCAATATTCCCTATTTCCCTAAATTTAACAAATTCCTTGAGAAACATTATCTCTTTCCAAATATGCCAAAAAATCACTAAAAAATTCACAAAATATCCACAATACAGCTGCGTGGGATGAGCATAGAGATTTTGGATTGCTTGAAACATGAACGAGATATTAACGTCAAATCCATGTCACGGTGTTTAGGTTAATTAATTCCCGCCTTAAAGGCCTTAGCCATTTCAGGCGCAGAACTAATTTTGCTTTCTCCAATTACGATTTCAGCAATGCCCCTTTATGTGTTGACGAGAGCTCAATTCATTATTTAGCTGCCATGTTTTACGAGGATCTTTTGTTTTGTTAACTAGGTTATCGTCAAAGTATTTTCGTTTAGGCCCGTTTCAAACATCGAACTTCTCATGTGTCGAATCTAATGCATTTACATTAGATTCGGCACGTGAGATCGAAGTTCGACGTTTGAAACGGGCCTTGTAGCTTTGTTGACTTCATTTCTCGCAGCCCTGTAGGCCGCCAAGCTGAGCTGATCTTTACTCTGTGCAGCCTTCTGTTTTAGAAAGTCCCTTTTACGCATTTTTTTGTACTAACTCGTACGTAATCCAGGGAGAGTTCCTGTTTCTCTTGTATAAATCCATTACCATTACCATGAAAAAACACCCTGAGACCAAGGTCAAAGGTAGAAAAGACAGAAAATAAGAAAATTCTTTAATACAACCTCGTTCTTTAATAGTCCAGTTTCGAGTTCGCCATGACCGCTGAATAAAAGCACTTAGAACGCATTTCTACAGGGTTAGCCTCGACCTAAATAAAAATATTCACAAATACCGGCGGGAAGATGCCACAAATTTGAAAATTAACCCATTGGCACCCGTGCCGGCCAAAACCGGCCGCGCAGAACCACGTCCCTTGTACCACTTGTGACGTCATCAGTTTTAATGCTCATGGGCAACTTTTACATGTAGCTTGTGAAGGGGAAAGAGATCTTTCAAACCATACCCAGGCCGGAGAAAACGTGAAAAAAACAAGTGACGTTGAGCCGAAAATTTGAATGAAAATCTTGTTCCACTACCCACCTGCACTTCCTTCCACCAAATCCTATGATCCTAAACGTTTTCCACAAATATTTTCCCACAGAAAATGCTCAGCAAGAGAAAAAGAAAGCGAGGCAAGAAAAGCGAAAGAAAAGGGGAGGAAAGAAAGCGAAAGGTAGAAGGAGAGGGGGCAGTGAAACTGTTTTCTGTGCATGCCCAATCTTGGAAAGCTAATATTAAGCATCAGGAACAGAAGAGCGCGATGAACTCCACCAGCAAACAGAGGTTTGGGCAGTTCTGGTTCTTTTTGGCTAGAATCTGGCCAGAAAACGGCTCGACGAGCTAACTTCAAAGCTGTTTTTCTGATTAACAAATGAACAAGGAACGTCTGCTAAAGTTATGGCGTTGTCTTGAACTGGTTATAATCATTACCGTATTTACACGTATGCCAGTGTTATAATCACTATACCCAGTGCGATAACTCAACACCCTTGACTTTCTTGGAGGCCGCGAGTGTTCAGCGTTGTGTTTTATATTGTCACTTACGTTGTGTATTTGTTGTGTATAGAGTATCGTGTATGTCAGGAGCCCATTACCTGTGTATGTGCATTTTTTTTGTGCATTTTGTTGTGCTCCTGTGTATGTGCATTTTTTTCTTTAAATTCTTAAATGTTTTATTCATTTGAAAAGCAATTTCGAAGAAAAGTCCGGTACTTTCCATTGTAACCTGCGATCAGGCTCTATTTTCGTTTCGATGGTAAATTTTTCCCGCGGGAAAGGCGAAAGAGTGTAGCGAGCGCCGACATAAGAGGACATAAGCTATAAGAGCGATGCTTCAATTTGGCGTGGTCGCAGGTTATTCCCGTTGAGGAAATTTCCTTCCCTTTTTAATATACTACCCAGGAATGCGATAATGTTACAACACCTTATTATCCAATTTCCGCTCTATTATCCATCAAGTGGTCGTTTACAGAGGTTAAAATCAAAAGAAAATTTCCAACTTTTAGCTTTTAAAGTGGTCGCGGTCGCTTACGAGAGGTGGTCGCTTAGAAGAGTTCCAAATATAGTGATTTGACTTGAAACCTTTTGGTATTTTGGAAAACTGGTCGTTGAGGAGAGGCGGTCGCTTACGCGAGGTGGTCGCAACCGGATGGTTCGACTGTTGTTCGCTGTTTTGTTCCACTGTTGATGTTACGCATTCTTGTTAACAAGTCACGCCATATCCCCCAAAAATTTTCTTCTTTACCAAAAGTGCATGATACTTATAGTAAATGTGATTTGAAACTTACCGGTTTCAATAACGTTCAATTCTGATATACCTTTATCAAGTTCCCTTTCTTTAAGAAATACAATGCTGGTAGAACATTGCCTTATCTAGACTGGTCTATATTTGGAACAACTGATTCGATCGCAAATTAGCGTTACCATAAAAACATTTATTTGGGGAACAAAAGACTTCGTGCGTCCTTCGAAAACAGCTGCTTGATTCGATTCAAGTGTTTGATCCTTCTTC
>JAEMWC010000104.1:427500-472500 GCA_016490735.1 Pachyseris speciosa | reverse complement strand
TCACTTTGCCAAGAATGGGTGTTTTCTGCCTATACCTACCATCAATTTTTGAAATGTTATGAAAGAACAATTCGACAGATTGGCTTTATTTTAGTTCATTGCAAAGGTTTGTGTACCTCAAATTTGGTCCCTAAAAAATTGATAAAAGTAAAATCATGAAAAGTAAATAGTTGTTGCCATCTACAAATTCCATGCCAGTTTCAAATTTCAAACCACCATAGGGTCACGAAAAAAATTGCTGTGGTCAGGTTTTGCCATCTTTTCGCGCAATATCACAGCAAAAGTGTTTGTTACACATGGAGAAAAGGGAAAAAATCAAACAGACATGACAGTGCACTTCTCCAGCAAAGTAATAGCATACATGATGATTCCATTTAAGATAACTTTAAACCGCAATTCACAATTTTAGCGCAATTTGCTCCTGGAACAGAAAGGCGAGAGCCTCAATTTGATAAATATCCTGGCGTATTAAATGAAGACAGAACGTTTTATTTGGTGTAAATTTTGTTCAAAAAGCCTGGCAACCGCATCATTTATATGTGCACAGTCATTGTTGAAACGTGGTATTGAAAAAAATAAATATTTTACTGATGTTTACATTGTTTTCAATACTGGTATAGAGGAAATTAGAAGCCGGAAAGCGCGTGTAGCATAATTTAAGGCTGGATATTTCCATTTCTTGCGATATTGAATGTGAGCTCCTTGTTACTTCGACGGTTGCCGATACATTTAGTGGATAAAGAAGTGTTTTGAGTTGTCACTTTTAAATGCTGAACTTCCAGGAATGTCGTAACGTGGTTGAAAACTTTGCACCGCTCTGACGGTTCGGCTTGTCAAACTGACAAAGCGCACGAACTGAACGTAGAGAAACTTTGCGTAGGGGAAGGATTATCAAGGAAAGTGGCATGGCAATTTGAAATTCAACCACGCCGATGAATTATTCATTCAACACATGAATTCAAGGTGACCGTTAACGCGAATAAAAGCCTGCCTTGAAGCCCCCTTGAAGCATGCGGGTTATGTGTATTGCATGTGAAAGCTCGTAGTTTAGACGTCTGGAAGGCATGAATCATCATGAATCCGTAAATGACGAACGAATACAGGAGGTACAGAACACCCCAGGCAATGACAAAATCATTCGAATTTTAATAGATATAGTCACCCACCCATTTTACCTGCGAATAGATACCCGAAACATAAGAGCTCAGTTGCAAGTTAATTAGGTTTAATACTAGTGTGATATTATCAACACAGGGGCACCCAACGAGCCAAACCAGCCAAAAGTTGTAGAAAGGCATTTTTAGGTACGTTATGGTGTTTGAAGTCTGTTTAAAGTGATGTTTTAGTAAGCTAGAAAACTTTGATCTGTTCGGATTCCCTACCTGAAATGTTAATTGCCCGAAAATTTTAGGGAACAAAATCTTTCTTTGAGAAAATACTAGCTGAAACGAACTTTCTAGGGAACCTTTTTTTTCTTTCCGAAAATGCTAGCTGACGTTTTTTACTGCCAAAAACAACAATAACGACCTTTCCGAAAACCTCAGGGGTTAAGATTGCCACATTACGAATCTTTTAGGCCACGTTTTACTTACGAAAATCCGAGTGCACTCTTTAATCGACGCCGAAAGCCTTAGGCCAACTATCCTCAACCGAACAGATATCTACCGAAACTTGTCGTTAGGTGCCCCTGTCAACAGCTTCAACTTCTCATACATTTTCTTATATGTACTTTTTTCATGATTAAAGTAAAAGTTGCCGTTGGGAATAAAACGCCAAAAAATCGTTTCAATTTCATTCGACCCAAAAACCACACAGGACACAAAACGACCAAGAGAGAAGTTCCGGGATGAACTTTTAACCCGATGTCATGTTTTTATCTTCAAAAACGAATTGTTGTTGTTGTTGTTGTTTTTTTCATATAAACCTTTATAATTTTCGTTATTACGCCATGGTTATACGCCCTTCGAGCTTGAGCTGTCGGTGATATTACCACCGATTGCCACAGTTTGGACATAGACCTTCTCAAAGTCCTTTAAATTTTTTCCCGTCGCTTCGCTCCTTGGACAAAACGGAGCTGTTACGTAACGAGGGAAGTGCATTGCGCGCTTGCCCATAGGTCACGCTACCCTTATCGATCGATCACCTGGTTTGTGTATAATTTGGCGCTGTTACTCCTCGAATTTCCATTGGCTCGATAAAAAGCCACAGATAAAGCCAAATTCGACTGAGCAAAAAAGCTTTTGATCGAGAAATTTATTAGAAAGTTTCTGTGGTGAACAGTGACAGGTTAAATTTGGAACGCAGAACTCATTGAAACTATCGATCGATCGAAGCTATGGGTTGCTTTAAAAAGACTACTACTTGGGCCCAAAACCTCAAAGTTGGACCTGAATATCGACAGTATACCGTACAGCTTGTTCGAGATATCGGTTGCTTTTGCGAAGAGTATCGTATCTTCGTGAATGGACATGAAATTGGCCACCATGGATTGATTTACAATCCTTGTAGCCCTCTGTGTTGTGGCGGCGGACAGTACGAATGGGAGCAAGATGGTCACTCGTTCTTGCTCATTTACAATGGGTTGTCGTGGACAAACTGGTTTGGAGGATTTCGACTTTTCATAGACGGGGTGGACGTGAACACTGGACGAGAATTTTCAGCGTTCTGGCGTCGCCGTGGATGGCAAGTGGTTTTCGCCGGTTTGGTGATGTTGTTGCTCGGCATAACACTGTCTTTGATAGTTCACTACGCCTTTTCGGTGACAGCAAGGCATTGGATGCCTTTTGCTTATGCGTTTGTACTCTGTGGTGTGTTTTACATCGGCTTGGGGCTTATTCCTGTTTTCCGATATCGAAAGCCACGATATGACAGATCGGCCGCCGTGGAATATAAGCTTACAGGGAACGTTGTTTGACAATTTTCATCTTTCCAAGATGGCACTGATCGAGGGTTCTTGTTTATTACGTTTTGTACAGAATCAACAACTTTGTGTTATTTCAATCCCACTATTAAAAGGGAAAGAGCAAGACGTCCTAGCAAGGGTGTGAATCAGGCTTTATCCGTTGTAGATAGGTAGGGATTAAGGTTATGATAAACAGCGGTTTAATATTTTAGTGCTTGGACGGCGGGTTGACAATTAACAGTTGACAGTTCACGAGTGCTAAGTTCTTGCATTCCCATCATCAAGTTCTGTTCAGCTATCAGTCGATTTCTGAGTTTTACTTTATTTGACTTGTACAGTTGTAGATTGTTAATTGCCTATCGCCCATAAAGAATGAGTATTATACCGGTAAGTACGTATAACAGAAACAGATTGTTTTTAGTTTTTGTTTTTCACCACATATTAAAACTAAAGAGGCCAAAAACCAGCTGCTTCTCCCGGGAGGAAACCAGGGGGATTGTGCAAAGAACCCACAACAGTTTGTGAGGTGGAATACCAGAGTATTACCACCCTCCAGGTGTTCATTGTTTGTGCATAGGGAGGGGAGAGGGGTCATGAAAATTATGTCTCTGCAGACTTAGCTTTAGCCTCCTTTGCAGCCGTTGTTTGTGTCTGTCTTATTCTCCCTCCCCGCCAACGTCTGCTGAACTGAGCCGGACATTTCATTCCCATTGTGTATGAGTATTCAATCAGAAGGGTGAATAGAACCGAAACAAACAACGGCTGCGAAGGAGGCCTCAGAACTTAGCCACTGAAATTTAAGAGCCACAATGTGATTGGTCAGTTCCTGGCATGGAATGCTCGGCTCGGTTCAGCAGGCGTTGGTGGGGAGGGAGAATAGGACCGACACAAACAACGGTTGCGATGGAGGCTAGCTTAGCTTGTGTTGCCAATAAATATGCTCTTACGCTATAGTTTCGCTAATGAGGGATCAAATTTTTTGAATAGTATTGTTTTGAAACAGTTTGTAATGTAGTTCAAATAATGTGTAATGCACAATGTGTCAAATGTATGCCAAGTAAAACATTAGAAATGATAACAACCTTTAGTAGAAAATATTGTCATATCATGGACCCAAACTTTAGAGCTATTATGCATTGTTTAATATCTAGCAGCAAATTTTGTTAAATTAAGCCAATTAAATTGAGGCATTTGTAAGTTCTTGAGACTTGAGATCTGCCAAGTTTACATGGTAAAAAAAACTCTAAAGGCCTAAGTTAAAACTGAGAAGTAACTTGACTTAGCATCTCGTTTTAAAAAGTCTGAAAGTTGAAAGGATTCAAATAAGGATAAAATATTAGCCTTTGAAGTAGTTGATTCCTCGCCAAATGCTGCGCAGGGAGATTGAGCAAGTGAGCGGGAGATTGAGCAAGCGCGACACTGGAGTAAGCAAAAAAATGGGAAGAACTCCTTCCCGCTTCCTCCCAGTTTTCTTTGCTTGATTGCCAATTCGCTTGCTTGAACTCCCCGCACAGTGTTTGGCAAGGAATCGACTGCTTCGCAGGCTAGTCAATTGAAGGGCTGAGGGCATAACTGACCCAAATGACTTTTAGGGCCTTTTTTTGTATACGCTTTTTCTTGAAAAACAATGGAAAAATGGTCAAAAGAATTATAGGGCAATTTTGTTCTATTGAATCAAAGGCCACATGCAAACATTCAGCTGATTTGGATGAAAAAAAGAAAAAAGCCCTAAAAGTCATTTGGGTTGGTTATGCTCTCAGCCCTTCAATATTATTGTAAGGTGGCTAACTTCTACTTTCATGGATCATTACTGCTACCCTTTGCACATGGTTACCTTTATAGTAGTATCAAATAAATACCCAGTCATTGATCAGCAAGTGAGAAAATGTTTTCAACATAATAGTTACCATAGCAACAGTATAACTAATACCAACCCCCTCCCCACATTCCATTATTTTTCTATAATCAATTACTGTAAAACTAACTTTTCAATTTTATTTGCTTTTTTTTCTGGGCGGGGGGTGGGGGTTTGCGTGTTTCTTGTCCTTGCCTGTTTGTTTTATTTCCATTTTTGTCTTTTTGACCGTGATGTCCAAATAATAATGTAAATGGCGTTAGCTCTCTCGATCAGAACACGACATGCTCTTAGAGCTAATGCTTGAATAAAAAAATACTAGCTTCTATTATCAGGCAATTACTGGCATCGTAAGATACAAGTGTTTTTAAGAGTTTTAAAATAATTATGGGCAGATACAAAACCATCTAAAAATTTTGACAATTTACACAATAAATCTTATTGTTTCTATATTACTACACTGTTAGGTCACATGATGTGGGGCTAAAACTTCGTTGAGACAGAAAGTAACATCAGGTTTCGTTTCAGATGATTTTATTTATTCATTTATGCTTGGGGGTCCTGTGGTTTGGCCTATTTCGGGCTTGACCAGATGTCATAACGCACGTGACGTCATTGTAACACTTGATCTGATTGGTTTATTTCTGACTAATCACAAATAATTACAATGGCAACGCTTGCAAGGACGGTTTGTTGGGTCTTTGTTGGAGTTTATGGTCGAGGAAACGTTTTAATTTTGTTAACCATGTTAAGGTGCTATGGTCCCCTAGACTACTTTTTTCTCCAAAATCAAGCTCATGCAGGAGAAACCATCACGCAACTCGTTGCCATGAATGACGACAAACACAATGATGTTTGAGTCTCTTGTTGCCATGGTAACAGAACAAGCTTTAGTCAGATGTCTTTAATAGTGCTTCCTTGTTAACAAGAAATGAGCAAAAATGCTTATTCAGTGAGGCAAGAAACAATTTTTTACCAATTATCTTTATAGATCTATGATATGAGCCTAAACTTTTGGACTGACTCTTGTTATTTGCAGAGAGAAAAATCTTCAAAGTTTCACTTTGCCAAGAATGGGTGTTTTCTGCCTATACCTACCATCAATTTTTGAAATGTTATGAAAGAACAATTCGACAGATTGGCTTTATTTTAGTTCATTGCAAAGGTTTGTGTACCTCAAATTTGGTCCCTAAAAAATTGATAAAAGTAAAATCATGAAAAGTAAATAGTTGTTGCCATCTACAAATTCCATGCCAGTTTCAAATTTCAAACCACCATAGGGTCACGAAAAAAATTGCTGTGGTCAGGTTTTGCCATCTTTTCCAGCAATATCACAGCAAAAGTGTTTGTTACACATGGAGAAAAGGGAAAAAAAATCAAACAGACATGACAGTGCACTTCTCCAGCAAAGTAATAGCATACAGATGGGATGTAAACAACATATCACCTCAAAACTAGTGCATAAATTAAATGAAAATCTTACTCGCAAACGAGCAGTCTGAACAAATCTGTTTTACGACTGAATCCTTTGTTCAGAGAGTAAAGATTACAAAACAGCTCTTCTGCTTCCAAATTAAAGAGGAAGTTTGAGGAAAAAAGGCAAACAATAGCTCTCTCAGCTCCCTTTTTATCAGCAGCCAAACAGCAAGAATCTGCCCCCGTTGCATCCTGGGAGAGTCTACCATTTTCTTTTAAGTCTCAGACCAGGCTTCAATCCTGTACCAAAAGTTGTTCGGGCACCTTCAGCATTCAATGAAACTTCCGCCAGTGAAGATTGGAGCCCGGTGAGACAAGGTACATCTGCTTTTAGGCCCCTTGTCCACGAACAACAAACTGTCAGCAGATTCAAGCGAGCATGTTGTATTCGCAGTGCCAATAAGGGGTTCTTTGGAATTGGCAAGGTTTAAGCCTTCTCAGCCCTTGATGATGAGCTCCGGCACCAGCAAATGACCCAAAACACAGTAATTAAGGGCAACTTTGACACATTTCTATGAGGGGTGATCTCCGTCAAAATTATGTTTCAAATTGTGTTGTACAGAATCTCCCATTTTTCTTACTGGCAATCAAATTCTTTTCTAAAGAGTTGGAACAGAAATTGAGACACCTCAAAAGAAATTGAAGCAACAGAACAGAAATTAAAACATGAGAAGTGAAATAAAGACACTAAAACAGAAATTGGAGCAACAGAACAGAAATTATGAAGCAATTAACAACCGATCCAATTTCTGTTCTGTTGCTTTAATTTCTATTCAGATGGGGGTGTGGCTCAAATGGGGAACCGAGCAGAACCTGGGTAAGAACTAGTTCTACATTATAATTTATGAACATATATTCGATGATCTTCCCGTGAAATGAAAGTTTATTCCGATCCCAAGATGGCCGCTGATGAGAAAGTATTTCGGAGAAGTATTCAAGATGTTGTGGGAGACGTATTAAGAGATCCACAGGCTTCTATGACTGAAGAGCTTTGTTTCGCCTGGAATGGCTACTCGATGTTGCAAACAGAAACGCAGATTCGTTGGGTACGATCGTAGACCGGAATCAAGTTCGTGCTCATAGCTGCTCTTCTTCAGCTCGAACTGCCGAGATGGTCTTAAGCGGTCAACGAGGCAGACCGCGTTACCGTATGACAGAGGAACAGCTTCAGTTTTTGATTGATCGTCAATTCACTTTCTGGGATAAGGAAAAAGGAACTTGTCCAGAAACTCTGCATTACAACGTAAGAGTACACATAGCGCCAGATGATGAATTTAAAAGGGGCATTACGGATACCATGATAAGAAAGAATGCTGAGCAAAAATATGTCCAGTCGACGCTCGCATCGAGTTTCACTGTCGGCGAGTAGAGCGGAACAAATTCAAACTCATCAGGATCAAACAGCTAGAATCTAGAAATAATATTGATGTAAAACAACCAAGAGATAAGGCACACTCTACGGTCTCAGGACCAAATGTCGATCATCTAACATGCTGAGGTATACAAGGGCGAGAGATTTGAAAAGGAGTCTATTCTTGATGTACGCACTCACTTCAAACCGACAGAGATCCAATTCACGCATTTCAGCTGGCATTTTAACTCCTGTCACCCTCCAGGCGTCAGAAAAAATATCTAAGGCGGTTCTTAGAACCGAACTCTTCAAAAGAAAAATTTGAAGGAAACTCTCCTCTATTTAAACAAAACAGATTTTAGATGTTATCCAGATAACTTTGTGAACATGACCCTGTCGGGAGTTAATTATAGTGAAGAATGTCGGCTCTACAAAATAAACAAAAAACACACAAACGAATTTTGCCGTTTGTTACAGAATATCGCCCATCAGTGCCTTTAGAATCTCAAACAGATTTTTTTGAACAAATGGCACCTAATACAAAACCAGCCCTTGCTAAGAAAAATCTTTTAAAATACTCCCCCGATCTCATACAGAAAAGGGAGGTCTATGTGTGCCTCGTTAGAGCTAAACTTTGGAGGTTTTTGAATTTCCTATTGTGTTTCGCCTATATACACCTTGAGCAGCCTATAAGAATTGTTCCCTACAGACGAAGATGGTCCGGGAACAGATCTAGCTGGGTATAAAGTCGAAAACAACGACCTAAAACTTTGAATTATTCTTTGAGCACGTGGCTCTGCCTGGAAACAACTGAAAAACGTCTGTTTCACTTGCATGACGGCGGGCTGATGTCTCATTACCATTCATTGTGGAATTGGTCGCTGTGTTGCTCCGATCCACGATAATTTCTTTAACCTCCTCTAACAAGGAGATACATTGGGCTAAAAGTCCTCCCCCCCAGGTAGTTTCCTCTCGAGCGGCCATTTCACACAAGGAATTAATTTTCTATACGCGGTGACTTAGGCATCACATGTATGTTCATAAATTACAATGTAGAACTAGTTCTTATCCAGGTTCTGCTCGGTTCCCCATTTGAGCCACACCCCCATCAGAATAGAAATTGAAGCAACAGAACAGAAATTGGATCGGTTGTTAATTGTTACGCAATTTCTGTTCTGTTGCTCCAATTTCTGTTTTAGTGTCTTTATTTCACTTCTCATGTTTTAATTTCTGTTCTGTTCCTTCAATTTCTTTTGAGGTGTCTCAATTTCTGTTCCAACTCTTTAGAAAAGAATTTGATTGCCAGTAAGAAAAATGGGAGATTCTGCATAACAGAATTTGAAACATAATTTTGGCGGAAATCACCCCTCATACATTTCTAGGTAAATTTTGTAAATGATTCGGCCGACCAGAGAGTGAGTTCAAGGCTTGAAGTATAGCCACGTGATAAGCTGTCACGTGACAAGATACATGCATAACAATACCCAGTCCTCCATCAAAATCTTTGGAGAAATAAGGGATTTAATACCCCCACCCCCCAATTCACTTTTAGTAAAAAAGCTATGATTTCCATACATTTTCTAGGGGGACCATAGCACCTTAAGTTAACACTAAAATAGCTCAAACAGCGCAAAATATTTGAAATTTTATTGTTGTGAAAGTCAAGTCTGTGAAAGTCAAGTCTCACAAGAAATGACAAACTCCAGTGATTATCCGGGAGATTTAAGGGGAGATCCAAAACCTGGAGTCTCCCGGATTATCAGGGAGGGTTGACAGCCAATTGAGGGTTTACCTAAAATATGGAATCCGGAATCCGGAATCCGGAATCCTGGAATCCGGAATCCGGAATCCGGAATCCAGAATCCGGAATCTGGAATCCGGAATACGGAATCTAGAAACTGGAATTAGAAATTAATAAGAGGGTTAAAAGAACCGATGTAGACGATAGATGTCTTACAGGAGGAGGTAGGTGACAGGAGTGAAGTCTTAGTCGGGGACTTGGTTTGTTCTTTCCAGTTGAGTCGATGTGGAGGGATATAGGGATAACTATTAAGAAAGACCGTATGCAGGATCATTAAATGCAACTTAAAGAGCTGACCCGCGAGATTTTACACTAGCCTCGTACATGTTTAACCTTAAGAAAAAAACAGGCCCATGCAGTGCAGCCCTCGCTGCCAAAACGGAGTGAGAAGGATTGCTATTGGGAAGAAAATCTTTCTTGGAGCAGATTAACCACGTTTATCGCCTACTGTAAAAGTAGGCCTGACCGAGTCCTCAGTTGTTGTAGATATCCTTAAACCAATCAGAAGTGGAAAGCAGCGGATTTTGCGTGCTTAAGGTTCCTATATAAACGTTTCAAGGTATATTGGGCACCATACTGACTTAGGTTTTTTCGAAAAAAAGAGCAATGACAGAAGACGGTACAACTGTATGAGGGTGAAAATGTTGTAAGCAAACGAAAGCATTAAAACAATCCTCACCCAGCCCCCATAGCTATCATTTTATAAACGTTTTTTTTTTTTTGTTGGAATAAATATTTTTGTCTTCTTTTTTCCTCCAATTTATCTCTCGGATTATATTTATTTCATGTTAGTTTCTTTTTTTTCTGTATATTTCAAGTTTTTTTTAAAGTGATCTTTCTTCGTCTTATGGAGATGTTCCGGAATGTACCGGGATGTTCCGGAATGTCCCATGTTCCTCGTTTTATTGACGGCCACTCGACAACCTGAAATGAAATGTACGCGCCGATACGGTTCCCAAACATTCCAGCATGGAGCAATTGACAATAACCAATCAGGCGTAAGCGTTCCCACGCGCAATTAAGTCAAGATATGCAAAGTGATTTTTCTCTGCTTTTCGGTCACGATGCGTTTAAAATAATAAGCAAAAAATAGCTCTTGTTTTATAAAGATCTAGCTGAAATCAATAACAAAACCTTGAAAACGGAAAAAAAGTTGCTCGAAATCAAAAAGGTTGATCGAAAATCGAAAGTTGTTCAAAAAGTTGCCGTCAACTTGTGGACAGGCCTAACACTTTTCATCGACAAAAAGAATAAGAGAAGGTGCTTTTAATTAAAATGATTTCAATTTAAAATGTTTTAAATATGCAAATTACTGTCACGAACGTTTGACAATTTTCATCTTTCCAAGATCTGGTAGGGTTCTTTTCATAACGTTTCTCATTCCTTCGCTGTGGTGTTCAGGAACGATTCTGGGGCCCCTTCTATTTCTATTATATATTATACATAAATGATTTGATTTTCATAATATATAATTTTACTAACGGGCACAATATGGTATTAGTCTACTTAGATGTGCTCCTCTCCTATTTAGTATTCATTCTCTGTAGTCAATATTCTGTAATTAATGCTGAATGGAGAAAAAACAACTACAAAAAAAAAATGATTTGCCTAATAATTATTGCCTTCAGCATATCCAACTAATGATGTACGTCAATGATACTAGTATTTCTTTTGCTGGTAGTGATGTTGATGAAATAAATAGTTGTATTAATCTTGACCTGGAGAGAATTCGCGTGTGGCTTGCAGCCAATAAACTAACTTTAAATATGACAAAGACAGAATTTCTTCTGATTGGTTCCAAGAAAAGGCTTTTAAATTTTACACCTAATCCCACTGCTAATATCAACCAGTTTTTGATAAAACAAGTCTCGACTGTTAAATCCTTAAGCCCCGGCTACACGTTCAAACATTGTTATAAAACATTTGTTGGATGAACAATGTTAGAACGTGTAGCATGCATGTTTGATGACGTTTGCTCAACATTTTTTGTTGGAAGAATGTTTTGATTTCGATCAAACATTTTGTGCAACATAAAACAAATGTTGTGGCCGCCCTTTCAACAATGTTGTATTGCAAAGACCAATCAGAGTTAAGGGCCCAGTCTCCAATTCGAAAGCCTAATGGCAGAGGTGGAAATTGTTGAAGTCAGACCACCGAAGCGACGTGTTTCCAACAATGTTATATGCGTATCCAACATTGTTAGAAGAGTTCTTACAACAATGTTGGGACGTGTTCTTCTAATAATGTTACAACGTGTAGCTAGGGCTTTACAGTAGGTGTACACATTGATGAAAATCTTACTTGGGAGTGTCACATCAACGAGCTTTGTAAAAAGATTGTTGCTGGTATTAGCACCATTAAACGTATTAGGTCTTTGGTCCCATATAAGACTTTACTTTTCATTTACAATTCATTAGTCCAACCTCATTTCAATTACTGTAGCTCAGTGTGGGGATCAAATTACAGTTGTAGTAATGATGAATTGTTGTGGATGGCAAACTGGACCGTCAATGCCTTGTTAATTAATCAATAATGATGTACAAGATCGTAAATAACATGGTTCTGGAATATCTTAGTTCACGCTTTGTCTTCCGTTCTAAGAGATAGTGACGGTACACTTACTATCCCACGGCCCCGCACTAATTATTGTAAAAAAAAAGTCTGTCCTACAGTGGAGCTATACTGTGGAATAGTTTGCCCTTGAATATTCGACAATCGCCCTCTCTTAATGAATTTAAATCTAAGTTGAAGAATCATGATTTTAATAATAGTCTTTAATAAATTTTATTTTGCTTTTATATACGGCTTCCTTGTAAAGCAGGGTTTTTTTATCATTAATTTTCTTTTATTGTAGTAATTTACAATCTTAATTTAGTTAGGTAGTTAAGATATATTTAATTAAATATTGTATAGTCCTGAAGGCAAGAACATGTCTAAATAAAGATTTTACCTTACGTCTCCTTTCCCCAGTTGTTCAAACAGGATAATTTTATTCAGGGGTGGGTGGGGGACACAATCAAATAATCTTTGTATTCATTACCTTTATGGCAGGGACAACTCTATTTCAGGGGAAGGTGACCTATTTTTCTGTCTCCCAACGCTCTGATTTAACCTCCATTAAGGGGACATTGTACCCACTGAGCTAACCGGCAGGGCTGTACCTAGGACTTTTTGTCTGCGGGGGCAAACTCTGCACACCTTCACAGGGGTCTCCCATATACAGACAGGGTTTGTAGTTTGATGTTTTGTTTTCACCCCTACACAGAAGGTTGCCTGTAAGACCCTTAAGGAAATAAACCACCCTGATGCTTTTTGTTTTAAATTATCATGATTTATTACGGCATAAACCCATTGTTTAGTTTGAAATTGCCCCCGAGGTCTCTGCTACACAATGATGATTTATATACCATCTTTATCTCGAGCTATACTGTGAACAGCGGTTTAACACTTTGTATAGAACAAATGAACAGAGCAACCAAGGCAACTATTAGATGTATTAAATAACACACGTTGTAGTTTGATACTTACCTTTTTTTAGCATAAAAGAAGTCCATTATACCTCGTTGAGAGGGAGCCGGGCGCTTTCTTCCCAACATTTTCCCAGCAGATTGAGAGAAACGCTTTGCAAACGTTGGCAAGAAACACGCATCAACTGTTACCCGCCAAATACTAACCCACAGGCGGCCCAAATTACATAATCATTATTGTCATAAGAAAACTCATACTGGCCTTTACCTCGAAAGATTTTCCAAAATAATTATTTGGAATTTACATTGAAGGAAGATTTTTCAGTCAATTAGTCGGTTTTCTTGAGATTTCGGACCAATATATCTACAAGAAATAGCCCAACAAAATCATACGCTATGCTAGGGAAAAAAACATTTAGTTTTCCTGGTGGGGGCAGCTGCCCCCCCGCTATGTATGGCCCTGACCGGTGTGTCAGCAGTTCTGATATGCCGAGTGGATGAAATGAGAGAATACAACTCTGGGGAAGATGTGTTGTGTGTGTGTGTGTGTGTGTGTGTGTGTGTGGCTGGGGGGGGGGGGGGGGGGAACCTGGAGGGAAAGGGATGCAACCAGGTAGCTAGACACTCTGAATTCAAAGGCTGGAGTTCTGCCCCTTCCTCAGTGGCATTTCATGGGTGGCCTGGATCATTCACATGGATTGTCACTGGTTCAAGAGATAATAGTAGGACCACAAGATTCACCATAAACCTGATAACAAATTGCAAGGCCCATTGTCATTGTCCCTTTGGAACAGCATCACAGATCTCACTTGTGCAGTACTGATACGTCAACTTGAAAAAGCTGTCAAGTTTTTTCAAATTTTCCTGCTGATGTATATCTTTGGTTATCAATGCCATCCACATGGCATGGAAAAAAACAAACAAAAAATATTCAAAAGAGAAACATAGCCGAGGCTTCAATGCATATTGTAAGAAATGCTGGCCGAAATCAATGCTAAGGACCCAATTGAAGTTGGCGGACCAATGAAAAATCTGTTAGTCACGCAAGAGCATCATCGCACATGTTCGGCCCCGACACTGCTCCTTTAATTAAACCAAATCTTAGCACTAACCCAGGGGGTTCTTGAAAATAATCACTCCTCTCCCCCCTCCCTTATCTCTCACAAGTCTTGGGTTCACAACTGAAATTAAATACCTCTTACTAACCAATTGTGAGGTCTGTACTGTAAGTTACGGACCAACGTTTTTCCCCCGTTGATTTATGGCCCAAGCACAAAGCGCGCGGGCCATAAATTAATGGGAAAAAAACGAGGATCCATAACTTATAGTACCGACCGAGAAAACGAGGTTAGTAAGATATTTATTATATTGCTGGGGTTAATCCAGCATGTGGGAAAGAAAACTAGTTGAAGTGAAGCGGGCTGACGAAAATACGGCCCGTAAAATTGACCAATCACAGTGCGCGTACTAAGTGAAAGATATAATAAAGTGTGAACGATCTGTAGATAGCCCAAGCATGTTCTCAGTAACAACACAATATGCCAGGCAATACTTAGCCAATAAATGAGTGGTAAATTTGAATAAAATCAAACATACGAAACTCAAAGTTTATTCATCAGATGTGAACGATACAATTAAATAATAACATGACAAATTTTAAAATTGCCAAAAATCTAAAATATTACCTTAACTTAATTTTCAAGGTAATGTGACTACTGCCACAAATTGAAATATTTTTTATTAAACAGTTTATGCCAATCAATGACTTGGAGATCAGCCAACTAGAACATCAACTATGTAATAAGTCACATATATTCAACCAATTTGGTACTCATCCCGACCTTCAGTTTGTTATCTGTCCCGTCACTGGAAATTCCAGTCAGGATGAGGATGGGGGTCTCAGTCAATTTGTTTTGTTTTTTGAAAGAGAACACTGGAAGTAAAATGGAATCTCAAGAAGGTTGAAGGGTCCAAGAGAGGGTGGGGGGTTAAGGGTGCAGGGGGGAAGCAGGTAGGAATATTTTCTGTAACAGAACAATATAGGGTCATTCGTGTGATATGGTGGTATCCAAAGATAGTTGCTAAACCAAGCCATTGGTGGTATAAACAGATTTCTCTAGTGTAAAAAAAAATGCAGCTGGTTTCACTATAGTGTCAGACCCATTGCAGGAGTGTGTCTAATAAATCTTGGGGCTTGGACACTGCTACTCACTTTGCCAAACATTTTGTTATAAGTTCAGAAATACTGTATTTCTAAGGGGTGAAAGGAACAGATGCAATGGCCTAAAACTGAATCCACCTCTGAGCAGGTGTTGTGTAGCCCACCATATCGTACTAATGCAAAGTTGAAAATAATTTGTCCATTTAGCTTGCTCCCAGTTACCCGAGAACAGGAAACTTTGCATACACCCTTTCTTATATATGCTTTCTGAAAAGTCTTCCCAATGATGTTGTGAAGTACTACACATTTTCGTAATTCGAATTAATTGTATCAAGAAAAAGCCTCATTTGCATACACTTTAAACACACTAATTTGCATATGGAACTACAACAACATATGCATATTAGTGTGTTTAAAGTATATACAAATGAGGCTTTTTCCTGATAAAAAATGATGCTTAGTAACACTTTCTAAGGGGGTGATTACATGGCGAATTTCAGCCCGGTGGGGCGGGCTGAAATACTGTTGCGATTACATGACAAATTTCAGCCCGGCCTGAAATATAAGCCAGTCGTAACTGTATTCGCAAACTGTTGCTGTATTTCCTTCAACTTCTCTTGAATACGAGTATAACCTTTCTTTATCAGTTCCTTGTCAATCTTCTGTTTCTGCTGGATTTCAGTCATCTCCTCTTGGCCCAAAGAAAGTCGGTTCGTTTTCATATATCCGAGGCATGGCTTCCCGAACAGCTTCATACTGCTTTCAGTTACCTTGTCTGCATTGAAGTTACTGTTGTTGTATTCCATTTTAGCTTTGAAATTAGCTAGACATCGAATGAGATTCTCAATTTTATCGCCTTTATTCCACTGAAATCTCTCCCCTTTCGCAGCCATCTTGTTTCCTAGAAAATAACCTTGCATTGAAGGCTGCAACCTTGCATTGAAGGCTGAAGTCTCAGCCCGGCTAACCGGGCTGAAATTCGCCATGTAATCACCCCTTAAGCTTCGACAAACACAATTTTGCAACGACTCAATTTTACTCCCAGAATTATTTTGTCCAGTTTTCAGCCAGAAGAAAATGAAGTACCTTACATCAAAATGTAAAACTATGCCCCAGTTGTTTAAAGTTCAGATAACTTTATCCAGCATATAAATGTATTGCAACAGATACATTTTATCCCCTGGATAGCAACTTAACCGCTGGACGGAGTTATTCGCTCTTTGAACAACTGGGGCCAGCTGCATAGTTCTAAACAATCCATCTCCAATCCTAAAAACACACCTTGGTAGACTATGATGACTACCTTGAGTGTACTGGGTCAGTTTTAAACCATAATCATGAATAACTATTACTTTCAATAATATATTTGAGACTTTCATAAATAACAATATACTGATAAAATATCTTCAATTTGAGACAATATTTTGTACATCTTAAATTCCTATGGTGGGAATATTAATAAAAGTGATTTAACTTCCTATTGTCACTTGCCAAAAACTGTATCATAGGCATCACAAATTACGTAGAGATAAAATGATTCCTGCTCTTTTCTATAGTGTCTCTAATTTGGGAATCAATGTATTTCTATTAAAAAGGTGTTCTAATCAATGATGTTTGAAATATAGTGTCTTGTAAATTTTTTCTTTAAATTTTCAATTGTACCTCAAGTCTACGACTGTGAGCTTAACATGCATGCCATGCCCTTTTACATTCAAATCGTTGGGAACGTAATATGAATGGCAAATTAGAAACTTATCAAGACCACCATTTTTCTGCAAGCCCATGAGGCATTACTGGGCTTGGAAAAGATCTTGAGTCACTGAGATGGTCTTGCACAAAACTTTCAGACTGCAAGACCTGTACAACACGAGTGTGCCAATTAATGAAATGGAATGTGTGACCAATCACGTAAAACCTACTGATTGATAACTTTATGTGGTTTTGAACATGATGAAAATAAAATGCCCAGAGTTTGCAGAGAACTACAGAAAAAATCTCCATTGTTTATAAAATGATACTTTCTGCGCACTATCTAGAAGATGGAAACTTTTCCACACATTCACATTGAGAGATTCAAAGAATACACCATTTTGCTAACGATCAGTTCCTGGTGAATTGTGGGTAGATCCAGTCCTTTGTGGGGGCAAACAGTCTAAATTACAATTTCAAATTACGTCCTAAAATGGCTGTTTACCCCTACAAAGGACTGGAACTGATCATTAGCAAAATGGTGTATTGAACCAAGTTAAGTTCACTTTGGAAAATACCGGGATCGAAAGTGGTGTGTGTATGTGGGAGGGGGCATGGGGGGAGGTACTGAATGATTGTTTCTTCCCCATACGCCCTCCCCCAACAATCCAACAATTGCTTGCGCAGCCACTAGCTCCCATTCTTTCCCGCTATTATATCAATAATTTGCAGCCTACAACATTGATGTTGGGCCTGTCCATATTGTACTCCATTCACAATACTCATCCTGATTCGTGACATACAATAGTATGCAGTACATATTTCATGCAGGGTAGACCAGAAAAATTATAAATTTGAAATTAAAATGTTTCTACCCATAAATACCTCAAAATTTACAGCCATGCTGAATAACCAGCATTGCTTGTTCCATTGAACTTACAGTATAATAAGCTACAGGAATATCATAACCTGTTATTCATATTCTATCATCACAACAATCCAACCCGGATACCTTGATCATTTAAAAAAATGTCTTATCAGCCTTGCAGCGTATATGATATAACTCCTGCTGGTTAAACCATGTTTTTCTTGATAAAATAAAGTGAATCCAATTTATTTGTATAGTCGAACCTCCATTATCCGAACTTCAATTATCCCGACTTCTCGATTATCTGGACTATAATTTATTTCTTCTGGTCTCAGATTTTTCATGAATACTAACAAGGCACGATGAAGATCCCTAGAAACTATCAGTATGAATTATTTTTAACTTAGATTCTATGCTACAGTACGCTATTGTATTAAATTCTGATTTACAATTATTTCAGTTTTGTTTTGTCTCATTAATATTCATATTTTTGATTATCCAGACTATTTACTCCAGATAATCTGGATAATAATTATTGAGGTTCGACTGTATAGCTATTGGAAATTGCCGTGAACATATTTAAGGAGAAAGCATCAAGAAAATGGGTCAAGGGTTTTTGTAAAATTCTTAAAAATTGTAATAATTTGGTTTGATGAGAGGGTTTGGCATGGGAATGAGATTAGTTAATGTGTACCTCAGTTCTCCACTTTCCCACCTCAGAATGCAAACTGAACCAATGGCTTAATGCAGGACTTATCATACAAGCTACAAATACAAGCACAAGCACGGCTGGTTCTCAGGTTGTAGCACATATCATCTTCTGTAGTAGTACCAATGGAAAAATCCCTGAGAAATGACGAACAACAGTAACAAAAGCCAGTCCTTTAATTGCAGGGTAGCTATATCATCCTGGTGCGAGGAATAATGTCGTCTTAGCTCACTCCTGATCGCTCTCATCTGCTGTACACTCTCTTTCTGTAAATCTTTCAGTGGCTGGAACACTTTCTCAAGAGCTGCTATGTCAATGCCTTCCTTTATGCTTGAATCATCGTCATCATCCACACTGCTTGAGTGCTCCGCTTCTGGATCAGGGGTTGATGTGCCTGAGCAATCCATAGAGTTCCGTCGAGATCCCTTTGGCTGCCCACCACCTCTTGATCGACCTGATGAAGGTCGCTTCCGTTTAGAGAGTGGTTTTTTCAAATCTGGTGTTTGGACGCTGAGCAGGCTGGTTGTTCGCACCATGGGGGCCTTCAGGCGGTACTGGGTCTTGATAATGCCATCATTCTCATACTCTTTCAGGTCTGTCATTGGATCCCAAGGCCTCACACTAGGAAAAAAAAGTCAAGATCATATTATAGATAGAAAATGCATTTAACTTGTAGGAATGCATTTATAGCAATTAAAATAAAAGTGGCAGGGAATCCCTTTCAGCAGCCATAGAAGTACTTACTACTTAATTGATACAGGGGATCACTCTGTAAATGTCTAGATTGTTAAGTAACACAGAGATAGTAATACAATATCTACAGAATTACAATCATATTAAGAAGGATATGATATGTGAAAACTAAATGAAGTATAAACTAAGACTTAGGATATACATGTACATAATGGTCATAAACATTTAAGAAATTCAATGAAACAGTACTTTTGAACATTTTTCTTGAAACACTTGTTTCAAAAATTCAAGAATTTGAAGAAAATTTCAAATATTCATTTTTTTTTCAAAATCCTTCACTTACAGATTCAAAAACTCAAAATTCCACCCTTGAATCACTAAGGCATTCACATTAATTTTGTGAACAAAATCCTATTCATGCAAGGCACCCTGCTATACCTTCCTGTGGTCCAATCCAAGTTTCTTACTGAACTATACTAAACTTAGGGAAAGTTTAACTGTAATGATTGAACAGATTCATGCCAGCTACAGTGGTATAACCACAACACCTGTAAATGGTTTTCATCTACTGACAGGTGATAAAAGTTGCACTAAATAATACATGAAATATTACCATACCTATATCTACACAGTGTCAGAAAATGCAATGCACAGTGTATAGTATAAGCCACAATAATTTTTGTGGGTTGCAGCGCTCTTTCAAGGGACCTTATGCGTCACATTGTGCAACAGGCCTAATCAACCCTTCTTTCATCATAATGGCACTGAAGTTGTTTAATCACCAAGATAATAAATCATTAATATTTTGTGTTTGGTGATTACTTCCTATATCCACACAACCTTTTTACGTTATTTGCAGATTGCATGCAGATAATATTGCAGCAAGACATAATTATATCCAGATCAGTACTGCTGCTCTAAGTGTAACAATATCAAATAGATTACAACAGTCTTAACTATTTTCCAACACTCACTCTCTGTACTTATAAACCCATCGGTTAATAGCATTAGGAGCAGCTGGATCTCGTTCAAACAATTTAGGGATCCACTCTTCTCCAGTTTCCCTTCTTTCTCGGTGACCTTTTCTCTGAGCTTCTTCAAGAACAAATTTCTCTTGTGTAGCTTTCTCCTGAAAATTTAATTGAAGCAATTAATATCAAAGGAATCTACAACAAGTTTGCCCTACAACTGTGGTTTGTCCACAATAAAAAACAACAATGGTTTTTTGTGTTTGGTTCAATGTCTAACTAACCAAGCAAAACCTCTGAGAGTTTATTTTTGGACTACTATCGTGGGTGTAATTGCCTTCCAATGGGAAAAGCGGTTCTTGTAGTTTTTTGTAATTTTTATGGTAAATACTTTTAAAATAATCTGGCATCCTTAAAAGCATGAAGGTGAAGACTGAAATGGCTAAACAATGTTATATCAAATTATTGCTCTGTTTGATCATCAAGATCCTTGCTAAAATGCCAAAACTGTCAACCGCAACCACTAATTCTTGCTATGGGTGAGCAGTGCACATGCATGTTCTAATGCATGAAACAAGGAAAAGACAATAAATTGACATGGAAATTCAAATGGATTTTGTTACATTTTGTTGAACTAAAGTACTGAAAATAATTTAAAATTCATTAAATAATAATTATATTATGCAAAATTGCCTCACAACATTAATTCAGGAGCCCTGTAAAGAAGAAGATATATTAGCACCCTCCACTAGAAACATTTCGGTAACTGTTACCAGTGATACTAAGCTGATACATAAATCCCACCTGATCATTCATCCTAATGGCATCACTGACATGTGTCCATAATCTAAAAGTAAAGTTTGCAAATTAAAGTGCCATTCAGGAAGAATTAGCATCAAGGATGCCTTATATTTAAGGCAACATACATTGTAAGTCTCCCTCCAAAATATTGATCAGAAATTTTTATGCACTAACTTTCATTACATGACTACAGGTAAATATATACAGGTGTAGCTTAATCGGACAACACAAATCCATGGAAAATGGACTCAAAGGCTCCAAGAAAAAGAGCAAGATTGAAAGGATTCAAATTACTACTCTTAACATTAATTTTTCATAACATATTATTACTTTGAATTCTTAGCTCATTTACAGTTCCCAAATATAATTTAATAAGTCAAGGCTAAACTCTGAAATGGTCACCAGAGGTTAATAATAAAAATATACATGCAACTGCAATACTAACATTAGTTATTTGAGGAAGTGCATTTAAAACAGGTGAGTGCAAAACACTCTCAATAACGTATAACAATTTATTAGCACTGGTGAACTCATTGGGAAAAATAGGCCCAGCGTTCTTCAGCAGGGCACGACAAAAGTGCTGTCCGATAGCCCAGGGCTAGTGGAGCAACCCGTCAGGCTAGCATGTTTTTATCACAAGTTGCCCGATGGGCAAGCAGCATTTGCTGAGATAAACTAGGTCAATGACAGGAGTGTTTGATGCAATGGTTGTTGATTCCATATAAATTACCATATTTAAAAGGTACGTTTTGTATTTTCATAACAAAACGATCAAGAAAACAATACGCATCCACGCATGTATCCACAGGTGAAATTAAAATACGCACAGATCACGAACTCGAAAATATATGAATAACTTTTTTATGCATGTAACTGTGAGTTAACTTAAGGTCATTCAAACCGAAGATGCTTCAAATCTAATGTAATTTATCTAAAGATACAATTTGACCGAGATTACAGACAAAGTGGTTTTAATTATGCAAATTAAATTTGAGGCGCTGAATGTGGGTGATTTCCTGTCTTTTTTGACATTTACTTGACAGGTCGAGAGGCTTTACTGACGCGCTACATACAGCTCTCTTCAACTGTTCAGAAAAAAGTCTAGCTGCACCACGTTTCACACATGTAAAAGGGGGCCTTTACATTCGTGAAAACGTGTCTGTAGTATTTGGAATGATGATTCACAGTAAACAGGATATCACGATGATTTATCGAAACTGAAATCACAAACATTAAGCAGGTGTGAGTTAATGCGAACTCTTAGAAAGAAATACCAAGATGTTTTGAATCCCTAGCTATTATCTTGTAAAAAGCATGTTATTAAACTTTTTTATATTTTAACCCGCTGACTCCTACACCGGCCGCACAAGACTGCCATGCTTCAAAACATTGCAACTTAATTCTCAATCATATGAATATTGCCTTAACTGTCAGTTGTGAGCACGAAATGAATGTCCTTTAAATTTGGATATCCAATAGAGTTTGGACAAGAATGAAACTGGCCGTTTTTAAAGTCAAACAGAAACCACGAAAATGCCCCTTTTTGCCTTTACGTTTTTTAAAGAAATCATCGTCGAATAACCAAACTTCAACCATCATAACAAAATTCAGTCCTTGTTCTAGCTTAGAAATGACTTTTTTGTTCATATTCTTCTCCCGAGCGTAGATACAGCCTTTTGTTTCAGTACATTTGGGCCCTCCCGCCATTTTCAACATCTCGACTGCATGGGAAATAATGAGAATTATTGACAATGCCCGTTCCTTCCCCCAATTCTTTCACAGCCACTCCGACCTACCGCCAAAAATTTGTGCTTGTGGTCATCTTCAGTGCTCACAAATTCCAAAATATATGGCGGTAGGTCGAGAAATTCATCAGTAGTCGAGTCCCAAAGGTACTAAGTGTCCAACCAGCCAAATTCCCAGTTCATCGAGTAACAAGCCAAATTCGACAACAAAGTACATCACCTTGCTCGATTCTTTGAGAAAGTGGACTCTTAGCCACCGTCATGCTTAATGATGCTCATCAGGCAGCCACTAAAGATGAAAAAATGGCCGTAAACTTAGCAAAAATCGCAAGCAAACCGAACTTGGGCCATTCTTGTAGCTGCACAGATGAAAAATAGCTACGTCAGAATGACGCTTTCAGAAACCTTGAGCCTCCAGTGCCTTAGGACTACACCACTTTTCCATGGTAGTTTCAAATAAAGAGTCACGAATGCTATGGATTGTTTATAGGTGGAAAATCACTCCGAAAACGTAAAAACGGCTGGGTGTCAATGGGTTAACATACAAAAAATAAATGTGGGCTAGCTCCTCAAAGCTCCGGGCTAGTAATTCTCAGCAACAGCTTGCCCAAAGGGCAAGCTGTTTTTTCCATTTTCACCTCACCCTGTATACAGGCCTCTCTCAGTTAGACAAACATTTTACTAAACATACTTTTCAGATTCAAATTCTCCCTGGCTGTTGTAATCCACCAAATGCCTTGGAAGCCTCTGTTGTCTGATCTCTGGAGTTGGATCCCAGAACAGTTCAGGTAGGGGTTCCACCTCCTACAATACACAGTGCTGTATTTACTGCACAAACTGACAAAATGTTTTGACCTAAACAGTGGGATGAGCAAAAAGTAGCCAAGGAATCCAGCAACTGTGGCATAGTCAATACACACTTTTTCTATCTAAGAAGCCAGGGATGTATCTCATGTCCAGGGAATGTCCTGTAATGATAGCCCTGCCTAAACCACTTCCTACATGTAGACAGATAATTTCCCTCACATAACAATGGACACTATTGTTATTCAATGATATGTAAACAAGTGGCACTGTATTCAACAGTTTATCCCAAAACAAGAAAAACTACAATTATATTAACAATACACTATAAAAAGATGAAAACTAAATTACCTTTAATTTCTTAAATTTCAATTTAAAAAATGGAGTTTATTAGTTCAAGGTTGTGATAAAAAAACTGCAGGACTTGTATTTCATTTGAAAGAACAAATTTGAAGTCAAAGACATAAAGCCTTTTTCTATGTATCCTTCTGAATAGAGGACAAGCTTAACATTATTTTCTACTCACTCCTGCAGGAATTGGAGATTTCAAATCTGTGATGACTATCTCACCATCCTAAAATGAAACAATTTACAACAATTGTCATGAGTTGCCAGTACTTGTTCACAAAGTTCTATCCCTGCTAGTAGAAACACTGAGATTCTGAAGTTGATTAAGTCTGCCAAACCAATAACCCCAGTGCCTTTCTGTTGTGGCTCAGTTAGTTTCATCTTACCGTATTTATTCACTTATAAGGCGCACTCGGTTATAAGACGCACCCTAAACTTTCGAAGACGATTGTGACAAGTAAGCAAAATGAAAATTTCACCTAAATACCCTGTTATAAGGCGCACCCAGAATTAGGGAAATTTTGTTGACCACGTTTGCTAAACTCACAACAATTTTGCTTCCAAAAGGTACTAATTACGGTGCTTTCATTCTCAAAACAAAAGTAAAAAGTCACACATGGACAATAGCATAAAAGTCACACTCTTTAATTCACTCAAGTCATCCTTCTCAGGAAACAGTGTTTTAAGTTATGAATACTAATTGATCCGTTTTACGTTTATAAACAATACTCATCTGACAGATCTTTCGCTCATCTGTTGCAAAACACATCTTAATCTTCGAGCATTCTTTCAGCGTACCGTAAATTTTCAGTAATTGTTCCTAGCACTCGTCGTCATTGCTATGATCTAAACTTCAAGCTGAAGATCGTAGCAGAAGCGGAAGCCATGAACAACAATCGTGAAATTGCTCGCGAATACGGCATATCGGAATGGATGGTCCGTAAATGGAGAAACCAACAGCATGTCTTGTTCTCCGGCGAGCTAAAGATGCTGATATTCAAAGGCGTTCGTCAGCTATGAATTCAGGTGCCCAGGAGAATGCAGGTTTCTATACACAAGAAGGCCTGGATGGACGAAGAACGTTTGTTCTTTTCCCTTTATCATTTTCGGAGTATTTAATAGGGTTAGCACTCGTTCACAGGGATGGAAAGGACCTCATTAATTATGCTAGTCCCAACCCTAAACCTAACCCTAACCCCAAAAACCTAACCCTAACCCTAACCCTAATAACCCTAACCCTAACCCTAACCCCAATTCTAACCCTAGCCCTAACCCTAACCCTGACCCTAAAGGTCCTTTCCATCCCTGTGAACAAGTGCTAACCATTTAATAGCGGCCATGATGATTTTTTCGAACGATTTGTAGTCGAGTTTGCCTCAATCATGGGAGCGAGGTTAGGAATTTGCTCAATTGTTTCTGACGTCAATCATTTCAAGCACGTGCTTTTTAGCATGTTCGCTCGTTGCCGAAATCACCCCGGCTTTGTTTACGAACTTGTTCGCCGTAGCAGCACTTATCGGAGTTGTTTTTCTTTGCATTTGTAGTTTGTTTAATTAATTAATAATTAAGGATCGTCCTCTTCTTTTCTAATAATTATAATACTGTCTGTTTTTCTTTTCCAATTACATGGTTCTTAAAATGTCTTATTTTGCCTCTATGTACTGGATCCCCATGTTTCTTATGATGGAAGGAAACTTGGCAATCATTCTTCAACCCCTCGCCTGGACTGAAATTGCTAAATGCTAAGTTCAGAATGAAGAGTAGGCCTTGTTTAAAAATACATTTTATACAAAATTTTCAGTGAGGAAAAACATTAAAGTGTTCCTAATCCCAAGTTATTTTTTCCTCTAATATAATACTCTGTACCTATTCCAGAAAACGTTAGACTTTATTTCCAGCTTTGAACCTTTTTGGGGCCTCTAAATTTATGATAAACTAAGCATGATTTGGTACATGACCGAGTCAGCAGGGCATAGTTCTATTTCCCAGTTGACGTCACAAACTGTTTTGCATACATGTTTACAAGGACTTACTGTGATGCAAATCAGTTTGTGACATCAGAATAGACCCATGTCCCTTACTAGCTCAGTTGTGTGACAGATGGTGACAGATATTTGTAACTTTTACAGCGTATGAAAAGTCAAGATTTGGTTTTAAAAAGGTGCAAAAAAGCGCAATGAGTTTCAAACAGGTGCAAAGATTTCTTTTAGCGGAAAAAATATTTTGGGTTTAGGGGCACTTTAAATAAAATCAAGTTGCCGTAAAGTGGAATTGTAAACTGGTTCAAGCAAGGAGACCACTTTTATATCATTAATACCTAATTAAGATTGGTGTCCACAATATTCACTTGTGGTTTAAAAAATGCTATTTTACGAGGATAAAGGGTTTTAGCCTTGTAAAATAACATTTTTAATTAAGACTGGTTGATCAGAGAGGTAAAAATGTTTTGAAGAGTTAATACATGTACCATAAAGCAAATATCCAAATACAGTACCTGAGACACTGACAATTTAAATTATGGACAAATCTTTTTTTAAATGTAAAATCAAATGAATGTAAAATTTGTCTGTGAATAAATTAGTAGCCTAACCTAAACCTCAATATAGACACCTAAAACCTTGTTCATTTCCTGTGTCTCCGATCAAAAAAACTGAATCTTGCATGACAAATGAAGTTTTTATGGTTGTGCACTGGACATACCCATTTGCCTTCTATTCTGCAGAGAGTCTCTTTGCCCATTTTAATCTTTCCAGCAACAAAGTTTGACTCTCCACTCTTCTTCCAAAATGGCTGCAAAGAAATATGGAACATTGCAAAGCTTAGATCAATTGGTAACTGTACTACAGGAACATACTACATAATTATAAATAGCCTTCAATTGAATGGCAACACATACACTTAAGGGTTTAATCCACACACTCAAAAGATCAAACTACTGTAAAATGTACAGCGTAACAGAAACTATAAAAATGTACTATTAAAAGGATTGAGTGTACAATCTCAAAAACTTGTCAAAGCCTTTTACAGTAGGGTCATTCCACAGTAATTTTTAGCTGGACTTCAGTTTTTAAAATGTCTTCAAACTACCCCAGATATGTTTTAAATTGTAGTACAGTGTCTCAACTTTACATTACAAAAGCTGCTTTACATAGACAAGTCGGCATGCTTGTATAAATTATAATTAATTATCAACAACCATGAAATAGCTGTTGCGGAATCTACAAATATCTTGTCTGGTTGAGAAAAAATTAAAAGATGAAATTTTTAGTAAGACCTCTAGATACTTTCTAATACTGGTCCTTTTTCTAAACCAAGTAGTCAAGGTCAACCTCGTCATTACAGCTAAGCAGTATTTGCCTTCCACTAGAAAAATGTAGATTCTGCAACATTTTGACACCAAAAAGTTTTCTTTATAAGTGAACAAATTAAAAAAAGTTTAACCCAGTTTGGTAAGTTCTAATTCTTACCTAGAGGTTAGTTGTACTACACCAATATATCATGGATGTTTTCTACTAAGGGCAAAAAATGAGTGTTTGTCTGTTGCGGAATCTACAACTATTGTGAGTTAACTCCAACATTTTCCATAATGTGAAACAAAATAATACAAGAAATTCTACGAGAATTAGAAGCGGCCTTTTTGACCATCCGAGCCGGATTAGTTCAAGTTGATCGTAATTCAATTTTTGTCACCTTTCAGTTGGCATGACAGTCAATTCGTCACTCTGAATGATTAAGAATCTAAAATATGATCTTGCGTGTAGTGAAGGTTCTGGTAGCCTAGTGGGTTAGTGCACTCTATTCGTACTGTAATGGCAGCTTGGGGTCGGTGGTTCAAGCCTCAACAGAGTGAAGTTTTTTTCTCTTTGATCTTTTTTTTTCTGTTCCTTTTCACTTGTTTTCTTTTTTCTTTTGTCAACGCTTAAGCTGTAAACCTATTTTGCAATTTAACACGGAAAAGTAGTGAACCGATACTATGGATATTCGCTACGCGAGAAACCAAGGCCAGCTGAAGCTTGACAAAACACTGGCACTTCGATTTGCTTGACAATTTCAAAGAAAGCGAAGAATTTGGTATAAATCTGAGTCTTCGATCCTTTGACCAGTTTTCTCGATGATAACCGATATCTCAATACTACCAAGGTATGTTCAAACAATGCCACGCAAGAGAGCTGTTTATATTGCACCATCACTAGTACTTCCGGTATTGCACCATCACTAACTTGGTCAATATTTCGGGTCAAAAATAAATTCATTTCCTATAATTCTGACTAAACATTTCTTTTTGAAGGGATTTCACCATTTCCGACTCTGACCCCTGTATTTTATGGCCACCAAAATCTACAAGTTCAGTTTAAAAACATTTACGGTCTTCCGAATACCTTTAGTTAAGTCATCGGTGTTGTGAAATACTGCTCAAAATAAATGCTTTCGAATAAATTCCTTTCCTACTGGATGTACATCGGAGTAATTCAATTCTGACAAAACATTTCTTTCCTCTGTAGCCCTTGAGCATTGAACAGCTTTTGAAGAGACAATGCGTGACCGACGTAATGACTTTATTTACTACAAAATTCTCTGGTAACCGCAAGAGATGTCTCATTAGCGCAATCGGATATGGGACCGATGTTGGGATTTGAAGGTCGCGAGTTCTACTCCGGGCGCCGCAATTAGAACACTTATTTCTTTACTTTATGTAAATGTTTCTTCCTCTGGCCGAGAGGGGCACGGGCCTCTTGACGGACACCACGACGAAAAATAACCACAAAAAAAAAAAAAAATGGGTATTACTAGAAGTGGCTCGTCGCTAGGCGACGGCCGCTTAATAATATGGTAGCAGATTTCATGTGGGAGCAAAATACATGCATCTTGAGCAGGATCTACTGTTTTGTGGCTTAATTTATAACTTCTTTAAACTGCTGACCATTCTTGGTCAATGTTAAGAGAACTGGCCCTAGCAAATTACTGAGCATGTGCAGTTCACATTTATAGAGTATTGCTGGTAATTTTAGTTGGCTTGGCAACTTTGTAAGTCATGTCAAAATTTGTTCTTTATCTGCTTGGCTGTTGTTGTTGTTGTTGCATTGATAAAGTACCTGAGGTAGTTTCCGCAACGTAGATTCCGCAACAGCACCATCGTTTAAAATGAACTAATTATGATGGGGATGTGAGCAATAAAATTTAAATGTTTTGGTATTTGCATAAGAAAGATAAAAAACCCTTTACTCTAAAGCAGACAGACATTTTACATTTATCCCAGATTCAGAGGACTTCTAATTTGAATATGGTGTTTACAATGAAAATAGAGAATTTTCTGTGAGATTCCGCAACAGCCATATAACCTAGTATGGCCTTCCAATCATCTGAATCAGCATGAATTAACTTACTCTTGTGTATAGATCTTATAGTCATCTACCATGCAGAAGTGGTATCATTTGCTCTGTTGTGTAGATTTCAAGATATGTCATACCAAAAGGCTCTGAAATGTAGATTCCACAACAGACGACATACCGTGGAATGACCCAGTACTACGTGCAATAAACGACTGCTCGGCAGCTTTCATTTGAATGGTCGCAATGAAAATTGGAATTATTAATTTTTTACTTTGTTCCCCACCCCCTTCTTTATAAAGTTTGACATCTGAGACCCCTCCCTTTTTCCAATTTTTTTTTCAATGACCATAGAATGTCATGATTTCACAAGAACAAAATTTTACCTTGAGCTTGAAGTCAATTTCAGCCTTGTATCCAGTCTTTTCACAGTTTATAGTGACGACTCCTCCCAACTCCATGGTAAGAGTGCCAATCAAAATACCTTTAAAAGTATTTAAACATTGTCGCAAAAACACACTTAGACTGAAATGTGTGCAAAGCCAGGCCAAAAGGTCTAAAAAAAACTTCCTGAAAACTTCAGCAAGTTATTACTTTTAATTTTCACTGTGAAATATTGTTTGCAAATACAACTGGAGTACAAAAATGGGAAAAAACTGGGCAGGAAACAGGAAGGAAAAACGGAAATTAAACAACATGGGGTGTTCAACTGCAACTACTGACAGGAATTCGAAATTATTAAATGTTTTAGCCATCGATGGCCATCTAAAACAAGAGGCAGTCCAGACCAGTACTGGCCATCAACAGCATCCAGTTAACTATAAAACTGATGTGTGAATTAAAACTTTTTATGAATGACATTTGTAAATTATGGTGATAATAAAGTGCAAGTTAGTAAATAAGTTATCATAATATTATGAAAGGTGTTCATCATCGTGTTTTCAAATGATAGCTGAGTTAATCTTTTGTCTCATGATTGAGTCACATAGATGTGGATCGCGACGTTTCGACCGCTATACTGCTGGTCTTCATCAGGCGATGGTGTCGACTGGCTGCGTGTGCGTATAAGAAGCACCGTGGCTGGTGGTGATTGGTGCGTTTTGATCCTCGCTTAGGCCGTTGTTGATTGGAGGATTTCGATCCTTGTCGTTCAGATTAGAAATTGTTCCCTCAGCGGTCCGCTTTGGTACTGATCGGCTGTTGTGTTGTTTGATCGTGGGCATCCACGCTTCAGGAATTTCAATTCCACTGTACCTGTTAATGTTGTTAGGGTGAAGTCTTATGTGAATAGCCTCTTTAACCCTACGGGTGTACCAATGTGGGTCTCAGTCATTAAATTTAACTTCGTCCCAGAGTGGATAATGTCCGGTTGTGTTGCTATGTTCTGAAACGGCGGAGGATTACGTTCGAGCAAGCCGTATATCTCTATCGTGTTCCTTAATCCGTTCATGCATAGATCTTCCCGTCTCTCCAATATAAACCTTACCACATTTGCAGGGAATCTTGTAGACTACTCCGTCTTGTTTTACTGGATCGACAACGTCCTTAGGTCGCACTAGGTGTGATCTAAGAGTTGTGTCAGATCTGAAAACAGTCCGTATGCCTTGTTGTTGTAGGCAACGGCGAAGAGCCTCTGATGTGCCTTTGACGTATGGCAGAACCACAGTAGATTTAATTTCGGGTTCAGGTTCTTTAGTGGTTGCTCGTCTCTTGGTTTTCATAAGAATTTTTACAAATGAAAACGGATAACCGTTGAAAACAAGGACCGATGAGAGGTGTTCTCTTTCTTCACCCTAACAACATTAACAGGGACAGTGGAATTGAAATTCCTGAAGCGTGGATGCCCACGGTCAAACAACACAACAGCCGATCAGTACCAAAGCGGACCGCTGAGGGAACAATTTCTAATCTGAACGACAAGGATCGAAATCCTCCAATCAACAACAGCCTAAGCGAGGATCGAAACGCACCAATCACCACCAGCCACAGTGCTTCTTATACGCACACGCAGCCAGTCGACACCATCGCCTGATGAAGACCAGCAGTATAGCGGTCGAAATGTCGCGATCCACATCTTTGTGACTCAATCGTGAGACAAAAGATTAACTCAGCTATCAGTTATCATAATAAAAATAATTATGAAATAGGGTAATTCAGGTGTTGATTAAAGTTTTGAACTAACCTTTACAGTGCGCATATGGAAGAGTCATGACATATTCCTCTCCAAATCTCAGTAAGGTCATTGTTGCAGATCCATCCAATATGGCAGAGGATGAATTGCCTGTGAAATGACAAAAGAATTACCAAACAAAAGTCAAAAGAAACAAAAGGCATCAAGGAGGACACATGGTTATTGGTAATAAAAACACACAAGGAGAAGGAAAAGAATGTGAATTTTCATTAAAATTGTTCATCAAGCAGTCAAGGGGATGCGAGTGAGCACATGGAAAAAGAAAATGCAGAGTCTGCAGTGTCACACGTTTTGGCTATGTTTGGTCAGCGGTTTCTCCAAAGACATTTTGATCTATCTTTGTAGATGCCATATTAATTTTATCATAAAAACTGGCTATTGTAAGTTACTCTTTAGTTTAGAACTCAAATTTCAGTGGAGAAAATTGAAGAAACGAAGTCTGGTAAAATCAAAGAAGAGTTACTCCAAAGTCAGTGGCATAGGGGTTACTGGCAATAATTGCCAGTAAAACAAAAATGAGTTTGTGAATGAGTTTGAGTGATGTTTCCGGCTTCTTTTTGCAATTGCTTCTTTATAAATTGCATAAATTGCATTCACAACTGTGAGGATCGTTCTTCATTGGATTTGGAAAATGAGTTTGGAGGGTCAAACCTAGCCAAAAGCATGAGCATTCACCACATCAGAAAAAAGACACTACATTTAAGGGAACTGAAAGAACCTGCAGATCAGTGAGTAACAGACCCAACAGCAACTAGGAAGCCATGGATTGAATAGATGTACAGTGTACATGTATAATACAAGTCTACCCTTGAAAGCAGCTTATCACTTTGAAACCTGTCTCAGTTTATGATTGGCATGATGCAAGTAGAGTTACATTAAATGGTGCCCTAGTTACCCAGTTTGACCACTCCTGAATTTGGATATCTCCAACAACATTTGGCTCACAGCCAGACCAATAATTTTTCCAAGACAGCTGTCCTTATTGGGAACGGAAGGTACATGTACTGTACAAGTAAGGGACACTGGCATAAGCAAAAATATAAAACAAGCACACAGATGAACACTACTGAGATACTACATTAAAACTTACCATAAAATTTAGACTTGGCCAGGCAGGAACAGTTGACCACATAACCCTCCTCCCTATTAGAAATGTAGAATGCAGACACTGGAGGATGATGGGACACCTGTTCTGCTACAAAGTGAGTCTTGGTACCATTGGGGTGATCCCAAAAGCAGCGAAATGTCTCACCCAGAATAGGGTTGTATGGCTTCTTTAATCCCTTCACAAAAGAATTCAAGCAGGGTTGGAGTAATATTGTTAATGAACAGTATACTTTTTCTATAAATGAATACAATAATACATTCTTATTTCAAACATACATACAAGCTGTCAAGAAAAGAAGAATGCAAAATATTCATATTACATGTATATTATGGTACACTGCATATGCTATTATATATAAAGGCATATACAAGAAATTTCTTGTTAATAAAATGTAAGGAGTCAGTGCAAACCCTCAAAATAACCCCTGAAACGTTTCATTAGTTAACATGAAAATTTTCCTTCACTTTAAGCTGTAAATGTGTCAAATAATCTCTCCTTACAAAATAACTGCATTACAGATCAAACTGATCAATCCAGGACATGAAGTGTATAACAGGAAATGATCATAGAATGTGAAATATTGTGATGCTTGAAAATTGTTGTACCCAATTCAAGTAACACAGAAACAAATGCCTGGAGAACAGGGACAACAATGTGCATGTTAAGACTGAGTTCTGAACCCCCTGACAGCTCCATTCATGAGAATTACCCATATTTTGTGAAAAGAAGCTTTTTTTTAGAGTTACAAACCTTTGGTTTTTTGTAGAATCCTGAAAGATACCACCTAACAACTTCTTTCATTCTGCTGTAAGCATTCTCTTCTCTAGCAGCCCTGTAAAAACCACCAAGACAACACTTTAAAAGGAATCGACAATAGGTTACAACATCTGAGTGCTGGGTTTACATTTTCACAGTTAAATCGTCACCAAGGGAATAAGTTGGATGTAGCCAGTGTAAGGTTGATAATTTACATTAACCTTATGTCCAGGTCAGGAGCATGGAAAAAAGCCAAGATTAACTCTGATGCCTAATTTTTGACTGCTGCATTAACATTGAAACAGTTGCTTGTAATGGAACAATACCAGCCCTACACATACATAAACAACCCACATGCTAAAAATACACCTGCTAAAAGACCTTATGAAAAGGGACAGTGCCAAAACATTTTAGGATTTCATTGAGGATTTGACAAAATGACTAAATTTCAGGAAACACAAAAAATTACCAGTGAAAACAACATTTTGGCAATCACTTTCTTACTATAAGGAGAAAGTTGCTAGATGTTAACACTTCAATATTGTGTGACCCTTCCCTGCTAGCAGAGGCCTCTTTTCCTTGTATTCAGCATGCTGGAGAAAAGAGACCTCTGCCATGGGTCGAAACGGTCTGTGTTGAGCATGTGCCACAGTTTCTTAGCAACCGAACCATCACATGATGCTTTTAGCATTTGATCGGTCAGCAAACAATACAAGGAGCATGCGTTTTAAAACCTCTGTCCTCAACCAAGGTCTGTGTTGAGCATGTGATCAGTAGCACGGTTCTCACGTACACAACGATAAATCATGAATTTGCAAAAAATGATTAAGGATATCTCGGCGCACAATAATCGGATCAGTTTGAGACTTTCCACAATTGTTAGACATATGTTAAAGAGTATTTCTGTTTAAAGAATGGTCAGATAAACGATTTCTAGAAAAATAAAATGAAAGCCGAGTTGTAAAGTTAGATATAAAAACATGGCGTCACGCGTAACATGCGTGGGACTCATGATGCACTCCTTTCCTGTTACTGCCGACGAATTTTCAGTTCATAACCGCAAGACTTAACAGATAATTAAAAAAGTTCATTGTCAAGCACACTGAGACAAAAAATTATGAAACTTGTCGTTAAATCGTCGTAAAAATCGACGAAAGGCCTCACCATTTGAAGCGTCACGCTTGGCGCTTTGAAGAGACCAGACATTTTCAATTCGCTGGGGTGTTCACGATTTTTGAGATACATGGCAATTATATCACAAAACAAAATGCTCATAAGTCAAATAAAACTTTCCCGAAGTTTCTTTCGATAACAATTAAGCGTTGCGGAGATTTTAATTTTTTTCTGCGTTCTAAACAGTAATCAGGCGATGCGATATGTGACGCAAGAATTTTGGTTGTTGAACTTGTCGCTCCGTTGTTTACGTAGGAGTGCGCTGGAGTGTGTCAATGTTGACACATGCGAAATGCTCAAATGACAAGCTAAATTTTGGTACCAGAAGCAAGCGAATCCGTTCAAAGCTGACGAAAATATCGACGTTTATGTTTGTTCTAAACATTATGATGACGATTTGGATCTTGAGGAAGGTAAGTGATCAGATTTCGAGCAAAAACAAGCGCTACGTTCCGGCCGTTTTGAGGGCTTCGTTCGCTTTGAAATTATCTCAAAACAACATAATCAATTAGAATTCTTTCAAATTTCCTTATTTGGAAGTAAAATATTGCATCAGGTCAGGAAATGAGCGGGAAATTCCCTTGAGCACGTGCCGTTTCTCGGAAAAGCTATTTGCAACAACGTAGTTTACAGTGTTCTTCGGAATCAAAAGTCTGTGAAATTTATGCAAAAATTATGGATTCTGGAGTTTCGAGGATTCAGATGTGGCGAGAACAAAAGAAGAAGGAAAAACAGGAGAAAAGAAGAGCACATTATGAGAAAAATCGCGAGAAAATTATTGAAAAAGTCCTTGAAGCCAGAAAGACAAAGCAAGGAACCAAGAGCCGGCGTGAACGGTCTAAGAACATCAGAGGCGCTTCGATTAAAGAGGTCACAAAAAAAAGCCGGCGTGAAAAAAACCAAAAAAAGAGAGCTTCGGAAATGAAAGAGATAATTGAAAAAGGCAGAAGGATGGCTAGAGAACGAAGCAAGCGCTACAGGCTAAAACAGAAAGAACAAAAGGAACAAACTCAAGCAGAAGCAGCACCGATCGAAGTTTCTGAAGGCAGTACTCCTTTCGCTAACAGAATGGCCAAGAAACGTGCTGTTGAACGAGCAAAGAAAAATCTTCCCGCCACCCCTGAAAAGAAAGCAGAAGTAGTAGCAGCTGTTACACAAAGTCCACGGACAAGGAAGGCTCTAGAAAAGCGTGGACTGGTGAAAACGCCCGAAGAGGAAAAAGAAGTAGCTGCTCTCAAAGCGTTGGCCAGTGATCTCGCGGAAGGAATTAAAGCAATAAAGAACGTCAGATCAAACGAAGCACGTATGGCACTCGGAGCAGCGAAATCACTTTCTTTTGGCAAGAACGTAAGAAAAACTAGAAGTCAGAAGACGCTGTCCAAACTCATAGCCTTGGATAGGAGAAGCATTAAGTCGGGAATAGGAAAACGTGAGAGAATTTTGAAAGGTAAAGAAGCTAGCTGGCTTGCAACTGAAAGAAAAACCAGAAGGGATGCAGTCACCGAAGACACTAAAGAGATTGTGTACGACTACTGGAAATTAATGGCCAGCAGGCCAACGGGAAACAAGAAAGATCTGGTCAGAAAACGTGTCGCTGTGAAAACGTGGGTTGAACATCCCAAACACGTGCTTGAAAAAACTCAAACTGAAGCCTACGTAGAGTTTACGTCAATGCACCCAGAGATAAAGATATCGCAGAGAAAATTCGAAAACCTAAAGCCTTTTTTCGTTAAAGGAGCGAAAGAGCGTGATAGGCAAACCTGCATGTGCCGACAGCACGTTGAGCTTCAGATCGTTTTTAAGGATTGCATGAAGTATCGGAAAAAAGTGGTGGACGCAAGGGAAGAGGAACACCAAGCTGATGCGCAAGTTTACAGCTCAGTCAGTGATGTTATTGAACAGACACTTTGCCCCAAATCACAAGACAATAAGTACCATAACTTAATATGCCTCAGAAGAGAATGCAAGGAATGTGGGGTACAAAAATTACTTTTGCTGCCTGAGGAGAAAGAAGCTGCTGGTGATCACCAAGTCAAATGGAAGAGGTATGACTACATCCCCACCAGAAAGCTAAGTGCTGATGGAAAGGAGATAAAGAAAATAGCCCTTGTGGAGAAGTGCACTGCACCAAAGGAACTCTTTGACTATTTTCTTCAGCTCCTTGGACAGTTCCCTTATCACTCCTTCCTTGCCAAGTGGCAACGGGAACAACTGGATTCTCTTCTTGAAAGTCTTCCGACAGATCAAGCGGTATGCATCCATGATTATTCCGAGGGTTATGCCTGTCGATTCCAAGATGAAATCCAGTCACAATACTTTGACGTCAATAAAGTAAGCCTGCATGTAACTATTCTTTACAGGCATTCAAATGAAGAGGTGGATGGTCTTCAGAGCACAGAAGAGGAGCCAGTAATATGCAAAGAGCATTTGTTTGTGATCTCTGATGATGTCACACAAGATCACGACTCTGTCCTTCACATTCAGAAGCTGATTTCAAAGCATTTACAAGAATCCAGATGCACTATTAAAAAAATGCATGAATTCACAGATGGTTGCGCAGGACAGTATAAGAGCCGACACTGTTATGGTGACCTCTCGTGTTCCCTAGCAACGCTTGGATATACAGTACAGAGAAACTACTTTGCCACATCTCATGCGAAGGGAGAACAGGATGCGGCTGGCTCGCATGTCAAGCAGAAGGCAACATCAGCAGTTCTTTCCAGGAAAGCCACACTCTCAAATGCCAAAGAGCTTTGTGACTTTCTGAGAGAGAACTTTTCACAACCAGCCACATCATCTTTTCCCTCCAGGCAGAAGTCAGTACAGTTAAAGCGGCGTATTTTCTTTTATTTGCCTTCGTCTGGGGAGCTGGCTGTTGTTCGCAACCGAGAAGGAGGGAGATTCTGCACAGTTAAAGGCATCCGGCAGATACACTCTGTGAGGACCTGCAGTGAACAGCTGAAGGTTTTCACAAGGGAAAGATCGTGTTACTGCTATGATTGTTTAGTTGAGTCTTACGACAGATGCGAAAACAAGCAATGGGTGGGCAACTGGAAAGAAATCAAATTGTCAAGGGAGCCATCTGGTACCAGTACAAGGGGAACTGAAGAAGTAGCCACACATGAAGAGTCTGTTCAACTTGCTGACTTGGCAACAAAAGACAGCATCGTGGCTGTGGCAGCTGAAGATGATGCCCACTACGATTATTATCTTCTAAAAGTGACAAGCAATGGTGTCATTTCCTTAACAGAGAACTTTACAGATGCTTATGGCAGCAATTACTTTGAGGGACAGAATGTTCTACTAGGAAATTTCTTTTTAAGGGAGAACATAATAGATCGAACATATAAACTTGATGACAACACGGCTGCTGTCTTTCCGGGAACCATTCGATATATCTGTGGAACACTACTGTCAAAGAGAAAGAGAGGAAAATCAATATATCAAGTTCCTTTGGATGAACATGAACAAATACTATCATCTCTGTGATTGAATTTTGTAAATAGCAATTCAGTAATTATTTTTACTCAAAATTTCCTATAAATACAGTGTAAATAGAGGTTTTTCTAAAAAAAGGGTGTGGCCGCAATGCATTGTGGGTCAAGCAAAAAATGGTTTCAGTGGGCCTGTGTTGACCAAAATGACATGTTTTTGTAACAACAATGTGTTTTCTTGCTTTTTCTGACACGTGCAGCAAAATGGGGAACTTTGAGAAATGTTACAATTTTGACCTGTGTTACACAAAAGTACATCAGAACTGTGCTACTGATCATGTGTCGCAGTTTTTTGTTTTTTATTTAAACATATTAACCATTGTTTGCCCCAAAAGCACTTAGGCTTATCAAGGGGGCTCACAATAATACAAATTAATTTAAATCAGGCTCACACACAAAACAGACAGACACAAACAAAACACATAGTTACAGCGAAATTTACATAACCAGAGATATATTAATTTAACAGACAGTGGCCATCGAAAAGCGATTTGTACTAATTTAATAGAAATTACATGGCTAGAGATATATTAATCTAACAGTCAAACAGTGGCCATCAAAAAGCGATTAGTACTAATTATAAAACTCTGGACTTCATGAAATAAAGCACAGTTAATATCATAATTTACAGATTTAACGCTGTGCAATAAAAATTGTTTCTTAGCAACCAAACCATCACGTGATGCTTTTAGCACACAATCAGTCAGCAAACAATACAAGGAGCATGCATTTTAAAACCTCCGTCCACAACCATGGACAGCAGCTTCATCAAAGACTATTTCGACCCATGGCAGATGTCTCTTTTCTCCCGCACGCTGAATACAAGGAAAAGAGGCCTCTGCTAGCAGGGAAGTGTTACCCTAGAAAATATACATAATAACAACAAGCCAAACACTTTGAAGGACAGTATTATATTGAAGCTGAAGTATGAAGAATGAAGCTATTGCTAAAGAGGTGGAGAGGGAAAGGCAGTAGGGTATTTTGGACGTCTTGGGACAACACACCATTGGTGCGCCATTCAGTGGTATATATACATATCTATGTACCTGGATAAAATGTCAGCGTGGAAGTAGAAGTCAGAGAGTTTGTCAAGAAATGACCTTGGTTCCAGAATAAAGGTTGGTAAGGTAACTCTTGAAAGATCCATGCCTGGCTTAACCTGAGGGCAAAAAGATAGGAAATTGCAACACAACTCAAAACTAATCACCAAAAAAAAAATTAATGAAGTCATGAACTTTATGTACCCTCGGAAAGGTTAAGAAACCCAGCTGGCAGGAGGCACACCAGTTGGATATTTACAAGCGTGGCTGAGCTAGAGCGGGACTTGAACCTGGGGCCTTTGCATTACAAGTCCAGCATTCTAACTGCTTGGCCACCCTCCTAACAACTTAACCCTTACAATGATTTGATCAGCTACAGAGTCTTCACCTTCGTTTCTACACTTTTTTATTTTACACTAAATCCTGCTGCAATTATTAAGTCTAAAATGAGATAAGTGTGTATTCAACAGATATGGAAAGGGTTGGACATTAGATCAGAACATACTGGGCAGCATTACCAAAATGGTGAAGAACTATAACATAAAGTCATGGAGTAAGGTGATGAAAATAATATTAGCCTAATTTAGCAACACAACAGGAATGTCATTTGAGGACACGAGAGCGCGTGGAAAGGACTGAACATGACTTCTGGTGCTCAATTTACTGCTCTGCCATTGGTCAAGCTGATTTTTAGATCTGCGTGCACCGTCATCACATTGTCTTTGCTAAATCAGTCTATTTTGTTGGAACTTACTGGGAATAGAGGGCCATGTAGGCATCAAGAGGACAAACTTGTAAAAATTTAATTTACACAGTGCACCAACCTGTTTCAGGAGAGCCCAGAGAATACTTTTGTTTTCGTCCTCAATCTCCTCTAATGCCTCACCAGCCTAAGCCACAAAACAAACTGTTTGTAGTACAGTTTTAAAACTATGTTCACAAAATTCTCATAGTCAAGTGACAGGCTACCGAGGTCATTTGCTGGGTGATCCCTACATCACACAAACACAAATGCTGTTCAGGATTTAATTAACAACAACAGGCTGGAGTCAAACAAAGAAGATCAAATGGAGATCAAGCTATACCTGTCCTAGGTACTCCTCGCCCTTTTCTTTGACATAATTTGTTTCTACAATCGGCCCTTCATCAATTTCCTCATCAGCATCTGTTATGAAAATAATAATTAATTATTATGCTGAAATATTGGTACCACTTAATAACTGCAGTAAAGCATTTAGTTTTCAACATATGTTCTATTTAAAACATATCATGTATAAAGGAAACTAAAGTGATCAAAACCAGTGGTATCTATGCTGTATTTTCAATACAGACAAATCAAGTACATTATGTTTCCTACATTGTTATGTTGTAAGCAAGAGACAAGAATCTAACCACTTAACCACTGAAATGACACCTTAAGGATTAATAGCTTATAAATTAACTGATAATGGTGTTACAATGAAATCAAATGTAGAAATATTTTGTACAGAATGTTTGCAAGCCCACCTCTACCTAAAGGTCCTATTGTGTCATCTAATTCATTATCAGAGTCTGACTTCTCCTGTGTACAAGAACAAAAAGTGTGACAACAACATCAACTGACCAGAATTCTACCAAAGTAAATACCGGTGAAATCGTATTTACAAACATTCTTATCCCGCTACCCTTGATTTACAGAAGTGAAAGTATATTTTCTTGAAGGCAGCCAATGCCAAAAAATATCACTCAATAATACAACAGACTGTCTAAAGCTTCAGCTTGTTTAAAGAGGTTGAAAAAGGATTTATTCAAAACACAAACTGAATTTTTTTTCCTTATTTTGTGACTTCCCAAAGCTTTAGCAAACAATCTTGTACGTATACATTCTGCACATAGTTCCATCTACATGAATGAATGAATTCCTCTTCACAGCCATCGTACTGTACATGAACTTAGTAGGGACGGGGGGTAGCCAGAATATTCCCCTCCTACCAGACCATCAAAAGGTGCAGTAAAAATTAATTCTTATAAATACAGTGGAACCTCGATTTAATGAAGTGCCAAGGGATTAGGGAAATGAGTTAGTTATATCGAGGTCCTTTTCCATACATTTTAAATGGTCAGGCTGAAGAATATCATTTGTAGTATCAAGGACTTCGTGATATAGAGGTTCGTTAAATTGAGGTTCCACTGTAGATCATTTCCGAGGTGCACACTCTTTGTTATGAAAATGAATTTTCAGTCATAGGCAAACAAAACTACTACCCACATAAAAAACTTTGCTTAAGGACTCACTTTGAAGAGGGAGCTGAACTGAGTTAGGAAGTGACCTATTAAATGGTTTATCTAATAGAGGTTGGGTTCATACAATTCTCATAATCATAAAATAGGACAAAACTGACCATTGCATCATTGCTGTCATCATCCTGATCTGTGGAGAACAAAGAAAGGGGAACATGTTTAAAATTGTAAGGAGCGGCAAAAAAAGCATGATTATTGGACAGAAATATTAGTTTAGTCAGGTCAGTTGAGTGTTCTTTGGGATCTTCTTGGCCATGCCTGACCTTCAGTGCATCACTGCTCTTACACCTTCTGACTGAATGTAAAGCCTGCCTGTCAGTTAATTAACCAAAACACCACACTCCAAAAAGTCGTCTATACATCGTTACAACAGATGAGCTGGCATGCAAGACTTTTAAGTATTAATCCTTTGATTAATGCCGCTGCAAGTTCGTGTTTTATTAATGTTACAAAGTTACTGTTTGTACCAGGAATTCCTTGTTCATCATCTCTGTCTTCCTTGTCATCTTTGCCATACAGTTCACTCAACCTGTCATCAAACATTACAAAAATCACATTTGAATGGGCGTATGGAAAAGCCGGAATCTGGAGAGCCCAAAAACCAGAATCCGAAATGCTGGAAAGCCAGATTGCTGGAATGCTGGAATGCCGGAAAGCCGGAAAGTTGGAAAGCTGGAATGCCGGAATGCAGAAAGCTGGAATCCGGAATGCCGGAAAGTGCTGGAAACCGGATAGTGCTAGTCAGAAAAGGAAAATTAAGATGAGCAAAATAGAATAGAATTAACAGGAAAACAATTTTTCTTTTACAATTTTGTTTTATAAAGGTGACACCCAGCTCCCGAGATTTTTATTACTCAATTTGTTTTCAACGGCGGCGAATCAATTTACTGCGATTTTCATAATCATGCAGAATTTCATCTTCAAGCGCCAAACTGCATTTTGGCTTCAATCAATCAAATTGCACATACAGAATTCTCAACATTTGCATATGCACAAGAACTTTCCAAACATTCCCACAGTGGCAGATGCTTGCGAAAAATTGGTCTTTCAGTTAAAAACAGATTGCATTTCCTTGTTCTCTTTTAGTGCTCAAATTTTGTGGGTAAAAGGTACAATTGTGCACCTTTTGACAGGGAAATAACTTTCACAATGTTGTAAGTTTATTCAGGGTTTAGTGCATTTACCAATATCGCGAGTCGGAGTGGTTTTCTTCGCTTCTGTTCAGGGCGAAACAAATCCATTTACATTGAAAAGTATTGAAGTTTTATATGGCACGAAATACGATGTTTAGACTCACAAAAAATGCAAGCTCTATTAATTCATTTTTGAACAATTACTGGTCCGACACTTGTAGATTTTTGTAACACGTTATGTCCTAAATTAGTATTTAGTATTTAGTATTTACTGGTCCGACACTTGTAGATTTTTGTAACACGTTATGTCCTAAATTAGTATTTGTAATTAGTATTTAGAATTTGTAGTTTAGTACTACTATTTTTAAGTTTACAATTTTATTTTATAGATTACCTTAGATTCCTTTTTATTAGTATTACTAATTGAAGGGCTCGGAGCATAACCATCCTATGTCGAATTTTGAGTCGTTTTTCGATTTTGCTTGGATTTGTCTGAATTTCTGCATGTGAACTGCAATTCGATGGAAACACATTGTATGGTATTTTTTTGACTGATTCATCCAGAATCCAGAAATGCATTTTTTCTTACGTACACCAAGAAACCAACCTTCCATGGGAGTGGTTTGCAAGTTGCATTACATCTTCTTTCAATCGAATTGCAGTTTACATGCAACAATTCGGGCAAATCCCGGCAAAATCGAAAAACAACCCAAAATTCGACATAGGATGGTTATGCACCGAGGCCTTCAATTTATCTTATTTCTGATTGTACAGATTAACTCTACAGCACAGCTTCATTGGAAATAAGTGTAAACTTTATGAATCCTGTGCAAAATTAAGTATCTATCTATCTATAAGTCCTGTATTCTTTATTCGCTCAAGCAAATGAAAATACAAAAATCACTGATGAAACACACCAAACTGGTCATCAGAAAAGCACACAAGACAAGATGCGGTGAAGAACAGAAGCGCTCTATTAAAACCGGTTTCCAACGTCAACACTGAATCAAAATATATTTCAGAGGCCATGCTAATTCACTGACAGAAGCCCATGTCACTGATCGAATACATTGTAGACTGCTAAGAAAACTTGAAGTGTTTACAAATCAAATAGTTATCAATCATTGATTAATTTATTATAATCAATAATTTTTATTTATTAACTTCACCGAATTCAGTTGATTTAGACGATGGTGCCACTCAAACTTCATGTTCAAATGGAGCTACATGTAGTACAATATATCCAATCGCGTCTAAATTTGTGTCAGTTTGTTTACATCGGGTATATGCAAATTATTCTGGCATCGCGAAGTTGCGTTCGCTTATTTCTACCAACAGTTTAGACAGATACCTAGCCTCAAATTTTAATTGCAGTAAGCTATATTTATTTTATTTTACCTTGCCTTGACTTCGTTCACAGTACTGCCTGAGGATAACTAGAAGTTCAGCTAATCCTCATGTCATCGATCACGTAATTCGCGTCGGCTGAGCTCACTTTCCGTTCTCTTGTCAAATCTACCTTATTTCTTTGAACAGATACCATAAATAAAGACTCTCCCATAAATAGGCACTTCCACAATTAATTGCTGATGTTCGTTTAAAAATACTGATCTAAAGTCGGATGTGTGCCATTTATATAAAATAACAATTATTGTTTTCAAACCGCTGCACGATTCCATTGCCGATGCTCGGGTACTCAGTCGTTCAAGACTGAAATGTTAAAGCAAAGCTTTTGCTTACCAGCAGTGTATGCAGAACCACAAGGTATGGCAGATAACACTTATAAAGGAAGTTAATCTTTTCCGTCTTCCCTTCTTCAGTGAATCTTGCTGTCCATTCCTGGTCTTCATAACCATGAGGCTCCTTCAAGCTCCTCGCAGATTCTGTACTAGTTCCACTTCAGAAACGAAGTTAATTTGGTATTCACCCTACACATACCCTGACTCTGACTCCGAGGACGAGGAGGACATGATTCCAACACAATTTTGACTACTGCCAGGCTTTTACCCTCAATATTTGCTTCGATGACCCCAACAAATGTTTGCAAAAACAGGGATTGACTGAGACGCTATCTTTCAATCGTTCCCGGGATGATGTCACCAACCTCGTTGGACCCAGACTCGGCTGTGCAACAAATTGAATGAGACTTTGGCCGTCCATAAAAAATCGATGATTCAACCAAATCCAATAATTCTTTCGGCGAAATACTCCTAATGATAAGTAGATTTATTTGGGTGAAAAAAAAAATTGGGGGGTTAGGTGCACTTTAATATACGCCTGCTTGAAACTGCTTTGGGCTACTCATAGTTCGTCACCCCTCGTCAGTAGTCGGAAGCCGCCGGAAATTTGGTTGACAGAAGCGAAAAGCACAGTTGTCGGTTGACAGTTTGCATGTTATTGAAAAGCGTAGTAATTTGATAATGGACGCAGCTATTTTTAAACATTTTCTTGTGGTCTTCACATGCAAGCTACAGATGAATGACAGATGTACTCCACCTTTACTTTCATGGCGTGAGAATATTTTTCCAAGATGATTGAACCAGGAAGTCCTGATAAGAAAAGGAAATTATAAATGAATGTTATGGCTTGTTTTATTTTGTGGTATAACGTCTTTGCCTCGCCTTTCAGATCTTGCTATGATGAAACCCGAGAGATTGCAGGAAAGAGGTCAGCATAATAATAATTTTTTCGTGAACTACATGTATTTATTCACACTTTCGTTTCTTGAAGCCCATCGCTTCAGTTTTAGTACATGTTTCACGGTTTGAAAGGTAAGTTTCGTAACTGGAAAAAATATTCTCACATCTTGAAAGTAAAGGTGGAGTACAGCTGCCAATCATCTGTAGCTTGCATGTGAAGA
>JAEMWC010000104.1:327500-420000 GCA_016490735.1 Pachyseris speciosa | reverse complement strand
TCCGCCATGTTGAACTATCCCGCGAAAAGCGTCCTGAGGTCAACGTCAACCTTCCAGAATTTGGTAGGTAAAATGTGATTGGCTGAGCGGCGGGAAAGGAATGTTGGCTTCGGGTAAGCAGGCGTTAGTGGGGAGGAGGTGAAATACGAGTCCCTAAAAACGACTGCGTGGGAGGCTAAGTACACAGAAGAGGACATATTATTTTGTGTATTCATAGACCTATATTCAGCGTCAACATGATTTACAACCATTTTAAAATGCACCACTTTAAGCAAGATACACTGTAGCTTTTGTGGTTCTGCTCACAGACATTTTTTATACTTTGCAAACTCATTAATACGTAATGTTAATATATTCTGAATACTAAGGGTGCAGCCTGAGTGCATGCCACACTATGAAAATAGTATATAATTTATGTAAGTTCTGCCAATTAAAATACCTTTGCACTTTTATAAATGAGTAGCATTCCAGGTTTCACCACACACCAGAACTTTTGCCAGCCCTTTAGTGTTCCACGCACCTAATGTAATCATAAAAAAATTCAAAGTTTACATTATAAATGCATATCAATTGAAAACTGCTTGTATAATTATTACTTTATGCGTAGATGGAGATTATTAATCACACACAATATTTTTAATTTAGGATATTAGATTTAGGCTGTGGTTATACATATTAGGTTTGTTTAATTTCAAAGCCCAAACATTTTTGACCAACGTTTTTGCTTGAAGTTCAATAGGACAATACAGCAGGTACGATATCATGTGCACTAAATTCTGATTTCCCAATTAACACACTTTTATTTTGTCTCATTGATATTCATATTATTGATTATCCAGACTCTCGATTATCTGGACCATTTGTGATCCTCCACAGGAAAACAGGTAAGAAGGTGATGGCACGGGCACGCATGTGATGACACGGCACGCAAAGTGTGTTATTCGACACGCATATGTGCATATTTAATAAGCAAAATAATGAGTGTCACGGTAACTTTTGTTTGGCATGACTTAACATGCTAAACTTTTGTTCAACTAAGCGTGTTCAGTGTTACGCTAAGAGTGCGATATAACTCGGTAAAACCGTGCAATATGACACAGCAGTGCTCAGTAAAGCAAAAACCGGGCTTAATGAAAATAGCGTTGAAATGCATTTCAATCCATTTTGAATGCGTTACAATGCATTGCAACACTCGCCAATGATTCGTAACGCATTACAACGTTTACCAACGAACGTGGGCAATTATTTCAAATGTTTCAAAATGATTTTCCAACGTTGTTCAATGCATTGGCAATGTTTCCAAATGCTTTTGTAACGGTAAATAATTATTATGCGTAAAGTTCAACGCAGGACGCGTATGATTATCCTTAACGAACAAAACTGAAAAGCTCTTTGTTCAGTTGTAAAAGCGACAGCTCAGTATCAACTCTTGAAGTTCAGATCAGTGTTTGTGGCGTGCATTTATTTATTCCCATAAAAGGTCACTGGCGCGGTAATATTATTGCTGTATCATTATTTGTTCAAGACTACTGACAATCGTTATATTTTCTAAGTACGATCTCAAACGTCTGACCATTTTATTTTCGCGACATTGCGTGATTGTTTCTTGCTTTATCTGAATGAACATCTGGTAGAAAATATTTTATCAGTGGCAGATTTATGTCACGTGCTAGGCAACTGGAGTGATCATATGTCACTCGCTCAAGTTTGCGGTCACGTTTGAGAGCAAAGTTTCGAAATTTCTTTGCCAGTATGTCAACACTAACGACAGCGCTTAAGCCAAACAAAAAAGTCGGTTTTGAGTCCATGTCACATTCTCCGAAAGCTAGTTGAAAGCTAGCCGAACAGCGATTTGCAAATCAATGTTTATCGTGTTTAGTCAACCTTTGTGCGAAAATTTAGAAGTATTTGTTAACATGGAAGGCAAGCGAACTTTCTCGGAAAGAAAATGGCAACTGGTTGTGGTATTGTTCGCAGTTACTGTAGCACTGTCTGCAATGAACCGGCCAAAAAGCGATATCAAAAGCGAAAGACGTGCAAAGTTGCATTACACTGCCACCAGTAATGTTTCGCCATGAATAGCAGACAATGATGTCGCTGGGATATTTTCATGGAAACCACGTGAAGGATTAAAATATTTCGTTCGAGAAAAACGAATATTTGTAATAGAATCTACAAACAACATTCTAAAAGTCGCAAACGAACGAAAAATTCCAAAAGACGAAAAAAATGTTTCTCTCGATTTGTCAACGCAGAAATATCGTACGATAACAGAGACGAGCAGCACGATTGGTAAGTGTAGACATTCGAACAGCGTGTTAGTCTAGTGTGCATTTCAACACGGTGTGCCATTTCGCTCGCTAAGTGTGTCATTTTGCTCGCTTAGTGTGTTATTTTGCCTGCTGTTTTTGTTTTCCAAATCCTGACACGCTGCTTTGTTAGAATGAGCACACTCCTTTGTTTTTTTCTGTGCGATATGAGACAAAAGAAAATTTTAATGAGTCGTGCATTGTGACTTGCTGCTAGCGTGTTAAAGAAATTTCTTTTGTTTAGCGTGTTAAATTAGCGTGCTGTGTCATCACCTTTTTACCTGTTTCCCGTCACATTTACTCCAGTACTGGGAAGTCCAGATAATTGAGGTTTGACTGTACAATTAATTTCTAAGCACTGGCAATACAATACTTTTAAAACAATTGAGTTGACCATGCAAGCAAAACATCGCTCAATCATGTAGGTTCATGCTAAAACCCAGCATAGCTACTTGTACAAACTTACCTTTAGCCAAGATGAAAGAATAATAACTGAGGGGTCCTTTAGTGCACTTGATAACTCCTTTATCCTCCTCTTCTGTTCTCGCCTGTAATTCTCTTTCATTGCCTTCATAGTTCATGTAGGAAAGAAAAATAATTTTACCACCACCCATGTATATTAAAAACTGGAATATTATCCAAATTAATAATTGCAAATACAATGATTTTAATGCAATACATATGCAATTATCACAGCTCTAGCAGTAACTAATACAGTGGACTTAATATTTTTAACAGTAATTTTATTAAAATGGGGTTAAATGCAATTTAACCTTAGTAGTTAACGACTAGTAGCAAGTTTTTGCTAAGTTATTGGCATGGCGTAAAGCGTTTGCTAGTATACTGTGGGTTGCCGGCAGCCTTATAGCTTTTCTGACTTATGTCTGATGTCTTCAGGCAGTCCAGTGGTCAGTGGTGGTTCCTTTATGTGTGCAACTTTTTTCCATGCGCTTGTAGTTTTTTACCTACTCTGCGTACAGGGCATTGTAGCTCGTGTGTTTTCGAGTATTTCCCTCCCTTTAGTTTTATTATTATTATTATTATTATTATTGAGAATATAGCTGCGATGATCACTCACATATTCAATCATTAATCCACAGTTCAAATATATGATTTTCATATATTAATTCTCATATTCACCACTCACGGGTATATTATGAACCAACAAAATGACCAGCTCCCAGATGGCATATAAAAAATATCTGAAATGGAAATTGGCGGACTCTCACCCGGCAGTTATCGAAGAATATCCCAGAATTCCTTTGGGTCACAAATGTGAACATGTCAGACCAGTGAGAGCAACTGAAATCAAATAGCATTTCCCAGTTTGGGCTAAGGAAGTGAGCGGGCAAATTGGAACAGATTGCAAGAAGTTGAGTCGAGGTTACTGTCAATGTAGACTTTTAGCTTGAATAGGGTTGTTTGTCTTCAAAACTTCAAAACAAAGTTGCTTATTTTTGGTGTTGTCCTAAAGCATTTTTTGGTTTTGCGACAGAATAAACAGTCATATTCAAGGAAAATTGGGACTTTCAGTAAGTTTACGGGGTGATAAAGTCTAAGAAACTCAGTATTTGGCAATAATAATGGCTCATTTCAAACATAGTCCAGGATTTGGAAAAGTTACAGGTTTTTAAAGCACTGGTCTTCAGTGACCGGTAAATTGCAAAGCCGGACAAGAATGAGTTAAAGAACATAATTTCATGTGACAAGGCAAATTAATTTGATCAAATTCATTCAACGTTATTACGTATAAGTTTCTAGCCAATTTACCTTGAAAGACTCTTTGGAAGTCTTTCTTGGAAATGAAGGTGATCTCTCGGGCAGTGACAGTTTCTTCTCCAACTGTTGCTGAAAGAGATAAATGGACAGAGGTCTCTCTAGTTTGACACAACATCAAGGATTTTTACACACTGCAAACAGTAAACTTTGCTTCAAATTCTCAGACATGCACGTTTTCACATACTGTGAAAAAGCTGACACCAGATCTTGCTTTACTTGCAAAATATTTCATCACAAACATGCCTTGAAAAGGCTGTGAAAAAGGTCATCACTGGGGATGTCAAAACAACTTGGTGTGAAGCTGTAGGAATATAAATTATATTAAGGAGGGTGCCTCCTATTGCTAGTGCGCATTCGTTCTGCGCACCACGCAACCATCTTATCTTGCGCGATTACTCGCGCGATTTCCTCAGAAGATTGTTTGTTTTGATGGTTATCGTATTTTTTGTAAGCTCTTGATTTACTGGATAGTTTTACTGGATTGGCAACCGGCTGTCTACACCAAAAACCCGTAAACGAAAGCGTTATTGTGGTGTGTTTTATGAAATTACGCTGAATCACGCCGGGAAAAGCAATTGAAGTGAAGTGGCAAATAATATAAGACTTAAGATTAATCAAAACATATCGCTGTATAAACTGATTGAAGGGAATCGCTTAAAAAAGTCACGTGCTACAAATATCGGTTTAATACACAACAAATCTGTTTCGGTTTTATTCTTTTATTTTATTGCTGTTTCAACAATAATAAAAACAAAGATGTTTTCATCGAACGTAAGATATAACATAACACGCACTACGATGTCTTACCTTCGTAACTGATGAAAAGCTTGAACTTAATTGGCCTGGATAACAGACTGCGAAAATCACGAATACTGGCTCTCAAACTGCGTAATTTTTATGCATTTCAAAACTCCTTCCAGAAAGATAATACAACCGCAAGAAACAACTGCGAAAGTAATTGACAAAACTACAAAACGTGATCTTACGTACGTGTTTCTCTTCCACTTCGCCAGAGCCTAAAAGGGCAAGTTATACTGGAAAAAACTTTGAAATTTACGCAAAATGCACATCTCAAAACGTCTTCGAATTTGCTCTTAGCACTCAAAGCCATCTTCATTGAAAAAATGTCCTCTAATTGCCGAGGAATCAAGAAAACTTTGTTCCAGCATGTGTCGCCATACCAGATATCCCAGCATGCCCAAGGAAAAGACATGCAAATATTTCACTTACTAGGGAGGGGGTAGAGCAAAAACTGTCTCAAGCCCCCAAAACAGCGCCTTAAAAGTAGAAAATAACCAATTTAGCTCTAAAAAACGCACGGTGACCCCCACTTTTTACCTCACAAAACGAAAGTGGTAAGCCTACTCAACACATGGTAATTTTTTCGTAGTTCGCAAAATATATTTAGCCTGTGTTTTTGCTCAACTAAAAGGGAGCAGTCAGGGCTAAAAATGCCTCAAATGCAATGATTTTGTAATAAATACCACATAAAAAGTAGTTTTTATATCACCAGTTGTTATGTGTTTCAAAGCTTGTGGTTTGTTGTTGCCTTGGTATATGTAAACAGGAATTCTAAGGAAATGTTCAGAGAAATATTTCTTCTTTTCTTTTTTGCGAAAAAAATACTAAGTCTCTATTTTTTGCAGCTTTGAACTTAATTATCTCTGAAAAATGCACGGTTACCCCCAATTTTCTTTTCAATTTTCGTTAGCCCTTACCAACATCTACATTTTAGCATAGTGATAATCCGCGAAAAATATCTTCGTATTTGGAGGCACCGTCCTTAATTATCATTATAATTATAAAGTTTCTGTAACAGATAACACTCACCAGCCTCTCTTTTTCCTTATCCTTCCTGTCCAGCTTGACTGGTGGTGTGGAATTTCTTGAGCTGCCACCATCAAACTTAAAACTAAGTTCTGTTTCATCTTGAGCTGAAGATCAAAAACAATATTAATTATGTTTAAGTTACATGTGACCCGTCATCAAATACCATCTGTGTTGAAACTTGACTAATTTTCCTCTGGCTGAGTGAAATAAGTAAGCTTAAGTAGAAAATAGTTTTCTTACACACTGCTGGGGCTGCTGACTGAGATAAAGGTGACGAGTGCATTCATAATATTTATTTATTTATTTACTTATTTATCACTGTTCTTTATTTTGCAGTTGTTCTTATTTATCAGTTGTCTGCTTATATTTTGGGCTTTGTTGTCGCTGCTGTTGTTGCTGCTGCTGATGTCTTGTTCTTTTCTTTTCTTTTTGTTTTTGTTTGTTGTTGTTGGTTGTTTGTTTGTATGTTTTTTTGTTTTTCTTTTGCTAAGCATGTCCTGTTTAGATTTCTTTTACATACCTTAATTTATAATTATACATGCAATTTTCTCCTGTGCATTAGTCCTAGGCTCTACAAACATTTCCTACATTTCCTACTATATCCCAATAAAGCTCAGTGTCATTTCTTTGTTTACTTAAAAGTTGGTGGTGGTCAACTAGAAAGCCTTCGCTACTTTGACCACCACACACATTTTATAACCTGTACTGTAATTATTTTATCTTGCAATCATCTGTTGTAACTATACTTTTCTTTCTATGTTAATTTTATGTAAAATTAATAGTGTGAAATAAATGAACCATCAACCAGTTGTCTGACCTTCCCTCCCTGCTCCCTGTTTCTTTCTGTATTTTCATAAAATTATTGTTCAACTGCCAAATTTGCTGATATCCATATTGTGCAGATGTTTCTTTTCTCGATGTGTATTATGTAGACATGTTGTGAGAGAGTAAAGGTCAAGCAGCTTACTATGTGGCTCCCAGTGGCGTATAAACTTTGTTGTGTTCTTGCACTCAGTTATTGAATTGTGAAAATTAATTCAAGCAAAAGAAACTTAAAGGTGTTACTTGCATGAATATTCTATGGACATGGGATGATATTAGTTGCTTTATCCAAGTGGGCATTAAACTAGTCACTTGTGGAAATCCATTCACATGCTTTTGTTTTTTCTACAAAAAAGGATGTAGTGTAGACTTTAAAAATAATGACAGCCAACATAGACTTACACCCTGTAGATGAGGAAAAATGTAAAGTTTTGACATTAATTTTGAAGCCAAATTAAAACAGTTAAGTCACAACAGTTCCACTCGTATTAATATAGAAAACTATTTGCCATATCTTGATTGACAAGGAAAGAGCAATTCAAATCTTGAGCACTTGTCTCACTCATATGTCTAGCAAAATTGGACGTAACAATTTGACTAAATAAATATGTTAGTGTACACATAAAAACAACTAATATAAACCAAGATGATTGGAATTGAAACCAGATAAAAAAAAATCAATATTAAGCTCTAGGGCTGTGTAACATGTATTTACCAAAAAATTAATATTTGCATCCCACAAACATTATAGCAAGCAATTGACGCAGGCTGTACCAATCAGTTGGTAGTCAGGTTCTATAGCTACAGTGTATATACAATTGTACATCATATAAATATCATAGAATGATCTGTTTCCACAGATCCATCTCAATTTTATTATGATTTTAGTTTTTTCAGACAGGTCTGAAGTTTATTACTGGGAATAAAATATTCAACATGACTTAATTGACTTGAATTTAATTTGTGGGAACAAAACAAAAAATTCCCACAGAATCAAAATTCTAGGCACGATTTTGGAGGCTGTATCCTTTAACTTTGAGAGGCTAATTTGGATGTGACTTCAGGCACAGAAATTGCACAGTTGGCTGTTAACACTTGTATGCTTTGTGATGCACACAAAAGAAGGCCTGCATTATTATTCTCCTTCAAAACCAGATGTTATGATTACCTATTTACACTGCAATTTAGTAGATGCTGTTTTTTTTTCATTCAAGCTCTCCTTTGATAAACTTCACAGTATAAACTGCCTTGGCTTATTGCATGCATTTAAGACTCCCTAAAACATTTCTAAGATTTCATTTTAAAAATACATCAGCACCTGGCCCCTTGAGTAAAAACATAATTATAATGAATAAAATGAATTTTAAACCTTTCCCCTGGAAAACACACAGAGTAAGTGTAATACTTTAAAAGGCAAAGTACATTGTAAAGTCATTAGTTTTCATATATTTTAGTATGTAAAATAATGGTGCAGAATATTGTTAAAGGTTTACAACATAACATTGATGAAAATTAAAGAAAAAAATCATAGTTTTTTAATAAAAATATGCCTAATGTAACCACATACTCTACTCAGATTATTTAAAGAATAAGACTTATATATGGAGCTAAAAATAACAAAAACCTGGCAGTAAATTACATTCTAACACTGCTTCAGTAAAATCTTTTATTTTCTTTCAATAATGAACAAGGCTGCCTATGACAAGAATGCTTTTTGCCAAACTACTGGATTATTGAAATTATTGAGTCAAATATATATTGTCATACAAAACAGTAAATCCACATGTGCAAGTCATTTTGAATTCATACCTTTCTTCCGTTTACTCTTACTATCTTTCTTCAATGACATTACCAAAGGTTTCACTATAATTTAGCTTGTTTCTGGGAAGCACCATTAGAGAATTGCATGTTCACTCCTCCACAGAGAAAATACTTATCCAGATCTAGGGGTACAGGAAGCATGCATTGTGTCATTCTCAACAATGGATTTGAGAGTTTCTTCAAGAAATTAGCACAGAGCTTCAGATAAACTGAAATACAAACACTTCAATCCATTCAAAGCTTTATGGTAATTTGATGAGGCCAACTGCCTACAAATTGAAATAGTGAAACCAAACATGTGATTTCAATAAAATCTCCTTGAATTTTAATAATTTAATAACCAATGATCCTCTCAGAGACAATTTGTTATTCAGAAATAATTTTGAGAAAACGTTTTGAATGTTTTTTTTTATGTATCAACGGTCACTGACTGGTTATGATCATCATAACAAACAAGGAAGTTAAGGGAAGTCTGAAACTGATTTACTGAGAAAAAGTACAAAAATCACTTTAAAAATGATCTCACTTTTTTCAAATATAAACTTTAAGCACATCTTTGCTCAATGAAGAATTACCATAAGATTATCTGACGACAACTTAAAGCCAAAATTAAGCATTGATACCACATTTCTGCCACTTGAACACCAAAAGTCGAAAAAGAATAAGGGCTTGGTGGAAAACTATGCTAAGTGGATTTTTAGGTGAACGCATTTTTTGGCCCGTGTTTTCTTGAAGACTAAGCGCAAAGCAGCGAAAAAGAATACAGGGCAATGTTTACCACATAAAAACAAGCCTGTATGCCAGCAATTTTGGACCAAAATTAAAAAAAAAACTCCCAAAAATCCACTTAGCATAGTTTTCCACCAAGCCCTTCATAAGTCTGTCTTATTAACATTCATGAAGCAAAGCCCAAGGGTATTCTTTATTGAAAACTACCGGTAAGCACCAAATGCTTGTAACTGAAGAGTAAAACATGAAATGATTGACAGGTAGAAAGGATTGGTCCATAGTGTGATGCAGACTAAAAGTTTTGGCGGTTAAAACATCGATACTTACGCGACGTATATGTTGGATCTCCAGACTCGATCTGCGCTAGCTTGTTTGATTTAATTGAATTATGTCAGTTTGCCTGTTCGCTCGGTGGTCGAAGGACATCATGAAGTCTGTAGATCCGCAAGTCTAGCATGGCTGAAAGAAGCCAGTTGTGTTTTCTCTGCTTGCCAAACCATGAAGAGATATATTAATTTGACTCTCTGGTTTGGGAGTAGAGATTAAGAGCCGGGCAGAAAAAAAAACTCTGAAAGCATCTCTCGTCTAAAAAGCGGGTCAGCTTTGCTAGTCTTGGTCCATTTCTGAAAGGTTGCTGTGCTAGAATTTCCGAAAAGGAGAGGTGTTTTCGGAGTTTAGGGCAAAAAAGTCAGTGACATTAATTTGCAGAGTGTTTTTCGCTCGCGGAGGGCATAACATTCCCACAATTCATTGCGGCCGAAGTGGGTGCTGTCTCGCGGGCCACCGAAGCCGTGAAACACTTCATGGAGAATTCATCCGAGAGAGGGGAAAAAAAATCAGCATGACGAGAAGTCCGTCCGTTTTCGATGAGTATCTTGAAAACAATCCAGGGAAAAGTTGCATTGGCGCGCATGGCAAATATTACCAAGTGCGGAATATACTTGTGGTTGGTTGTCGAGTTGTTGTATAAACACATGTACAGCAGGTAGACATGCTTCCGAATTTCAAAATATAAATCACTTTTGCGTTGATCAACTCGGTTATTTTGATTCTATGGAGGCTTGTAAACATCAGCAAAATGTATTTTCAAGCGAGATAAACACCAGCGAAAAAGTATTTGCACGCGAGATATTTTAACAAGTCGTTGTGTTATGCATCAGAAGATAGGGATTAAATTTCACATCTTATGCAAATATTTGCATTTTGAAGCCAACAAAAATAGTGAAGAAGCTTGCTGTCGGCTGAGAAATAGAATAAAATAATAAGGACAGCTGTTTTTACTCGAAGATAGGATTTGGCCTATACCAACAACTTCTGTTCGTGATGATGATGTTCAAGGGCAAAATTAAGAGAGGTTAAAAGAGTAAGCTATTTCCCGTCAGTTTCCGGTTCGAAACAGCTTTGACTGGCGTTTTGCGTGCTATGGTCATTTGAAACGATTTTGAAGGGTTCATTTTTGTCGTCAAATGGAACCAGTGGAATGAAAATCATACCACAAATCAACGTAAATGACGACAGTGAAAAAATTGGAACAAAATACTTGAGCACTAAGTTAGAGTCAAGTCCGATCCTGCTTTATGCCGTTTTCAACCAAAACACCCTCTTCAGCAATTTACTTATATTGGCCAGAGCCTTTCCGAAAGAATTAAGAGTCAACCAAGAAACCTGTGCGCTCTTTTCATTTTGGAGGAACCCTTTAAGCTGATTGAGACTCAAAATATGCTGCTTACTTTAACGTTAACATTTGCAATGCCCTAGGCCGAACCCTATCCCTAGCTCTAACCTTAGCTCTAACCCCAAGCCTAACCCTAGCTCTAACCCTAACCCTAACCCTAACTCTAACCCTAGCCCTAACCCCCAATGCTAACCCTAGCCCTAATTTTAACCCTAACTCTAAACTTAACAATAACCCTAAATCTTTTGAGTGCTGTTTTCAAGTCGGACAAAATCTATGCGTGCTGGCTTAAGGTTAACCAAGGCTGCTGTGCGCTGTTTTTAAGTCAACCAAGAATGTAGCACACTGTTTTCCAGCTAAGGAAGCTTCTTGAGCACTATCAGTAAGCAAAACACTGGTAATAAGTGCTGAATTTAAAAACTTCGACCATTTCCAAGTTGGATGGGCATCTTGTGTGCTGTTTATAAGTCAAAAAGGCACATTGTGCATAAAGAATACCCTTGGGCATTGCTTCATGAATGTTAATAAGGCAGACTTATGAAGGGCTTGGTGGAATACTATGCTAAGTGGATTTTTAGGTGAACATGTTTTTTGGCCCATGTTTCCTATAAGACTAAGCGCAAAGCAGCGAAAAAGAATACAGGGCAATGTTTACCACATAAAAACAAGCCTGTATGCCAAAAACCAGCAATTTTGGACCAAAATTAAAAAAAAAACTCCCAAAAATCCACTTAGCATAGTTTTCCACCAAGCCCTTCAATTAAAATAACAAAATGTACTTTATTTTATATACATACATATATATATAGATATATATATATATATATATAAATGTCAAAAACATCCACTGTCGTGGTTGTGTCTCCAGACGAATTAAAATAATAGCCAAGAACTGGAAAATACGACTTTGCCAATATTTCGTCTTTATTAAAAGACTTCATCAGGGCAACTGATGTGAAAGCGGTTAAAACCGTTATAAGATATACGCTAGCTGATGTGAGACGCTAATACGAGACTTAAAGCTGCTCGCGCGCTGTAAAGCGCGCGCGTTACATATAAGTGAAGCAATGAGAGCGATATTAAAATAAATCCCTTCGAGGATTCCTACTACAGAAAAAATCATCACTATTAAGACCCAGTGGATAAATACATCGAAGACGGTATGCCCAATGGGCCTCCCTATCCCTAAGATATTCCTCACTTGAACACTTGTCTATTAACTGTATTCTAACATCACTCAAACCATGATGGTCTGCCTGATTGAAATGCCTGTATATAACATCGTCTTTAAGTTTATTCTCAGAGGATAGTCCTCTGTGTGCATTAATCCTAGACTTGTGGTTATTAAATCTAGTCCTAAATTTGTTAATAGTAGATCCCACATACTGCATTTGACACATTGCACAAGACAATAGGTAGACTACGTGGTCTGAATTACAATCCAGCTTAAAATTAATCACAAAATCTCTCCCAGTAACTCTACTTTTGAAACAAATGCCCTCATCCAAGAAATCACAAACCCTGCATCGTCTATCCCCACATCTACCACAACCCTTAACAGTAACTGGTGTCTTAAGTTCGGAATGTACCAGAATGTCCTTAAGGCATTTAGGCCGCCGGAAAGCCACCATGGGCACCTGTTCTAAGGCCAGCTGGCAACGCCTAGAAGATTGCAAAACAGGATGAAGCCTGTGTAATATTTTAGAAATACAAGGGAGTGCCGGATGAAATGTGACCACAAAAGGAATACGTTTATTACAAGCAGGCTGCTTATCCCTAAGGGTTTGTTCCCTGGGAATCCTACGCGCTCGATGGGCACCTGTTCCCTAAAGACGAAATATTGGCAAAGTCGTATTTTCCAGTTCTTGGCTATTATATATATATATATATATATATATATATATAGTACAGTAAGGTAGGGAGGGGATATATTAGCAACTGATTGCCTTAATTACTTAGGATCACCATCCTATTCCCGTTTGGATGGCGATTCATTAGCGATTTCTGAGAAATACAAACAGACAAGGTTAATTTGGGAACAGAAATCAACAACTAAGTAATTAAGTGAAAATGTGGCTCAGCCAGGAATCGAACCTGGGTCTCCAGATTACCAGATTACTTTCTCAGAAATCGCTAATGAATCGCCATCCAAACGGGAATAGGATGGTGATCCTAAGTAATTAAGGCAATCAGTTGCTAATATATCCCCTCCCTACCTTACTGTACTTAATTAATTTCCAGGGGGATTTGGCCTTGCATCGCCGATCGATCGGGGAGTAGTGACGTGATCCTGGTTGCAGAAAATGTGTGAAATTGTCTCCTAGGACCTTACCATAAAAATAAGGCCACACTGTGTATGTGTTGTACAGTAAAATATGTGTCAACCCAGTGTGGTTGGTTCAGTGGCCTAGTGGTTAAGGCATCCGACCGGTAATCTGGAGACCCAGGTTCGATTCCTGGCTGAGCCACATTTTCACTTAATTACTTAGTTGTTGATTTCTGTTCCCAAATTAACCTTGTCTATATATATATATATATATATATATATATATATATATATATATATATATATATATATATATATAATATAGAAAGGTAATGAATTGAAGTCCTCATCAGCTATTAAAGTGCTCAATAGATAAACTAATATTTAATAGATAAACTAATATTTTTTAAAAATATATGTATATTTTCAGAGTTGGATTATTTGGTCGAAGACATTTATTGCTACTCAGAGTTTCATGCTTCTTGCGAAGCAATCATCAGGCAACTGCCAAAAATAACGGATACATAAAAAATTTGAAAATTTGAAAATTTGAAAATACAGAACAATGCCTAGCGACGTGACACGTAGACGGATATGATTGGTTAATCTAAGCGAGCACTGTCTTTAAGAGGAATTTCTTGAAATGTCTACACGTAAATACCAGTTCGCTTCTATTGTTTAGTGTTGACATTTCGGGTTTACATATAATAAAGTATTTTTCCCATAAACACAAATTGCAACGCTTGTTTACATTTGAATATGACCGGGCCTGTTTTAGCTTACGCCATTTGATGTTGTAGGTAATATTCTTATCCTTTAGGTTCCAAATATATTTACTTAACTCGGTTGCGTACAGAAACCACGTATGCTCATTTAGGAACAAGCGGTATAAACACGCAATGCCAATGGAAGCTCAAGGTTTCTGAAAACATCATTTTGACGTAGCTATTTTTTATCCGTGAAGCGACAACAATGGCCCAAGTTCGGTTTGCTTGCGATTTCTGCTAAATTTACAGCCATTTTTCATCTTTAGTGGCTGCCTGATGAGCATCATTAAGCGTGACGGTAGCTAAGAGTCCACTTTCTCAAAGAATCGAGCAAGGTGATGTACTTTGTTCTTGAATTTGGCTTGTTACTCGACGAACTGGGAATTTGGCCGGTCGAACACTTAGTACCTTTGGGACTCGACTATTGATGAATTTCTTGACCTACCGCCACATATTTTGGAATTTCTGAGTACTGAAGATGACCACAAGCAGGAATTTTTGGCAGTAGGTCGGAGTGGCTGTAGACTTAGTTTATATGTGAAAGAATTGGGAGAAGGAACGGGTGCTGTCAAAAATTCTCGTCATTTCCCAGCATGCAATGTGGTCTAGATGTTGAAAGTGGCGGAAAGGCACGAATGCACTGGAACAAAAGGCTGTATCTACGCTCGGGAGAAGAATCTGAAAAAAAAAGTCATTGAGGTTTGGTTTTTCGGCGATGATTTCCTTAAAAAACATGAAGGCAAAAAGGGGCATTTTTGTCGTTTCTCTTTGACGTTAAAAACGGTCAGTTTCATTCTTGTCCAAACTCAAAAGGCTATATTTGGTAAAAATCGCTACGTTTCTTGCATTTATTGGATATCCAAATTTAAAGGGCATTCCATTTCGTGCTCACAACTAACAGTTAAGGCAATATTCGTGCGATTGAGAAAGTTGCAATGTTTTGAAGCACGGGAGTTTTTTACGGCCGGTTTTGGCCGGCACGGGTGCCAATGGGTTAATGTGTTCATGTATGGTGCCGATAGCTTTTCGCGAATTATCTCCTGTTCAAGTAAGCATTATTATGACACGAACAGTCTGCCGACAAAAGGCGACTTAGACACAGCCATAAATTACCTGGGAAATTGAAGGATCATATTGGTTCTGATGTTTCTTTTGTTACTCGTGTCCTGTGTGTGACATTTCTCTTGATGGTTGGTGAACTTGGACACCTAGACAAACTGTCAGAGTAAGGAAAAGCAATGCAAACCTACTCTTGCACTCTTAATTCTTTTGGAACAAGAGGCTACAATTAGCCTAAACCCGGGCTTGCAAAAAACAGTATTGTATCCCTAACTTAGTGCTAAACAAAAGAATAGAGGGAGGTCTGTCTTTCTTACATCGGACGCATTGTGTTTAGCTTGTGTTGGAGTCTATTTCTTTAGACCCCTATCAACATATATTCCTCTAAAATACAGCTCAACCATTGAGAACAATAATTATAACACTTGTAAAAAATATTTCTAAAAGAACAAGAAAAAGAGAAACAGAAAAAATAAAGCCCGTGATATATACCACTAACAGACATCGAACCCGGGTTAGCTGCGTTGCAGGCAGGAACAATGACCTTTAGGCCACAGAGGTTTATCATTATGCAAGGTGATAAAAATAGTGTATTGATTCCAAAAAAAACTAAGCACACTTGTTTTCGCTTCGATGGATAATTGTTTGAGAAAGGAAACGCTTATCGAACGATGTAGGATTTTTTCGCATAAATGTGAATGGAGTCTCGGTGAAATGTGAGTAGAAAATTAATTAGCAGAGTGAAACTGTTTACAAATACGTCAATCCAGGGTCATTTGAAACACAAGAAAGGAACGTTTCTGGACAGTTTCAAGGGACGCTAGTACATTTGTAAAAACTAATCGCTTATCATTCAAAACTTAAAGTCCAGATATTAAAATAGTAAATTAACTACCTGTCAAAGTCTCAGGGGTGTATGATATCCCGTACTTGAGTTATTCAACAAAATGTACATCTCAATGGAGCGGATACGGGAACACGGCAGTCCATCTGGAGTTAAATTTTGGTCATGTTAAAAGCTTTCTTCTCGCTGTTGAACTTGCAAACATTCGTATAGACACTTGTCTTAACATATTAGTTGTTCAGACTTCAAAAACACAAGGTGAATCGACGTTTTCCGATACGTGACAACAGGCATCATTCTTGCTGTTGATATGAGATTTACACTCGAATCACTCGGCCGTGAAAGGTCAAACTCCCTTTGTCTGTAGTCTCTAATTTTTGGCGCTCCCCTCGCGTCGCGTCTCCTCACAACTTCGCGCGCGCACGTGCCCCCACAATCCGTCGCCAAAATTAGAGACTACTCGCTGTCTACTGAAGCAGACACGGGGAAACACAGCAGTCCATCTGCCGTTAAGTTTACTCATGTTAAAAACTTTCTTCTCGCTGTTGAACTTCCAAACATTCGCATAGACACTTCTCTTAACATATTGTTTGTTCAGACTTCAAAAGCCACAAGATGAATCGACATTTTCCCATACGTGACAACACGCATCACTGTTGTTAAAAATAGTTAGCGCTTGCGCAGAAACGCCGGAAGTGCCATTTGTGGATGATACTGGACGACGAAAAAGAATTCGAGAACCGTCGGTAGTTCTAGACCCGGGCGCCGCGCGAGACGCGCGCAGCCCGGGTAATAAGAGGAGCCGCAGAGCCAATATGCAAGTTTGAACTTGAACTGTTTTATTCTGTAACTATCCACGTCCAAAGCGTACTCGATCAGCAGATAATTCACTTTCATCACATTACGAATTGCGTAGTGACTTGCATGCAATTCCAAATCAGACCCAATGAAATTGAATGGAATAAATAACTCCAAGGTACTGTATGACGTTTGTTGTTGCTAACAGAAACACACTGTTTTGACCAATTAACACTCGGTTGATTCACAGTTCAACTCTCAAGCAGAATGCCTGTTATTCAATACTCCAAATATGCAGATATCCACATCCAAACTGTACTCGATCAGTAGAGAAATCAGCCAGTGATTCACTTTCGTCATAGTACGAATTGCATGGCAACTTGCACACGATTCCAAATCAGACCCAATCAAATCAAATAGAACTCCAAGGTATCAGATTTGTTGTTGCTAACAGCTACGAGAATTCAAAGCATCTCAACCATTTCAAAATTTAAAAAAAAAATGTGTCAATTTGTGACACCAACGACAATATGCCGGGCAACTTATAGTGTGGTCTATCACAAGTATCCCATGCAATTTAAGCATGTGATGCACACTGCAAAACATTTGTTTCTTAATATGCAATTTAGTCTTCCTGCAAAAGGTAAAATTGATTCTTTTACATGAATTTTGATACATGTAACATTTCTCAGCTACTGTCAATTAAAGAGAGCAGACACCCTCAGCTGGTGCACTTTGTTGCCCTACAGTACATCTTCTTTGAAAATTACCCTGTGTTAAGCTTTTTAACCTGATTGCTACCCAGCTCTGCATTGCTGAGTGGAAGCTTGTGGACTTAAAATCCCTGGCTGGAACACAGAATAATTACTACGATCATGCTGGCTGTGTGCTCAGATATCTATGTCAGTTCAGAGAATCACTTTACTGAGCAGTGATTTGTTTTAAAATTGAAATTTCTCTTAATCTAGCAGTTCAATTTTCAGTATATTGGTCGTATATGGACCTGAAATACATGTACTGAGCAGTCAATGTTAAGGCCTTGGCCTTAATGTCTCTCACCACCATGTGCAGTAAACATCAAATGAGACACTATGCAAAGATTAGGGACCTAACATTATCTGCAGTCTGACCTGGTTGACTAGAGGCCAGGAGGAAAGGAAAATCCAAAACTCCAAAGGGTTGCCGTGGCCTGTATTCCACATTGAAGTGTACAAGCAAACTTGCACTAAGGCAAATCTTGAATTTCAAGGAGTTTAAGACCAAAGTTAAGCGCCATTTTAAGGCTAAATAGATACACACCTACCTTTCAATTTTGTACCCTTTGTATTTATTATTGTGTAGATTGCATGTTTTTTTTTTCAGGACTCCATTTACTGTAAACAAGAGGCTACAATTAGCCTAACCTCGGGCTTGCAAAAAACAGTATTGTATCCCTAACTGGAAGTCTGTCTTTCTTACATCGGACGCATTGTGTTTAGCTTGTGTTGGAGTCTATTTCTTTAGACCCCTATCAACATATATTCCTCTAAAATACAGCTCAACCATTCCCTTGTAGAACCAATCATATTTTAAGCCTATGTTTATACTATTTTTTAACTATGTTAAACTATGTTGTTGCTACGTTTTGCTTGAAACCATCTATTTTATTGCTATGTTGCCAAATATATAAAATAGTCCATGGTATTTAAAGCATATCTCTCAACTATGCGAAAGCTATGTCAGAATAACAGTTTCTAAATAACTATTTTAATACTATTTAGCTTACTGACATGGTCCTAAAGTGCCTATTTTTTCACTATTCAGAAAAAAAATTTTGTCCCAACAGTCGACATACATTTTAAATAGATACTATTTATTCACTATGTACCGGTCTCAAATAGCTTTAAAATATCGCATTGATGAGATATTTGGGGGAAAACATTACATAGCTTGTAAATAGATGCTATTTAAAACACATTTTTCAGGTGTTATTCATCACTGTGAGCCAACAAAATAGCATTAAAATAGGTCTTAATTTTCTGTTGTTTAAATGCTACAGGAAATGTGCTATTTAAAAGCTATTTGGTTCCCTGAGTGCCTTTGGTGAGAAATGAAATAGAATTTGAATAGCCTATGTAATCTCTATGTCATGGATTTCATATCTGGGCAGGATTAAAGTTCAAACAACTGAGCATAGTGTAGGGCAGGTAAATTATTAAAAAATGTTGAGATTGGTATCATGGAAAGTATTCTCAAATTATTTATCTTCAGCACCTTGTCACCTTAAATTCTAACTAAAGTGGGCTTGCATTATTGTTTTCCCAAGTCAATGGCCATGCCAATCGTCTCTGATGAAAGGTCTTGCTGCATGCACATCTCTTAGTTGAATATCATCATCAACAGAAGGTTTAATGAATTCCCTACTTCGTCGACATTTAGTAGTTTTTGGTATTTCATCTTTGGAGTCATACAGCTGACATTTCTCCACTTTGAGGTTGACATTTTTCACGATCTGTTAACATTTTATTCAGAACGATCGAAATTCGTGGCCGCCATCTTTATTCTTGCCTGGTTACAAAGTTGCTAGGTTACCCAGTTGTTAGTGCGGTTTGTCACCTTTGCATCGAATGAAAAGTACAGTATGTCCGTTTGTCGGCTTGTAACACGGCATAACTTCAAAGAAGGTGTGATGTTTCAAGATCCAATGGAAACCTTATCAAAATCGCGATTTTCGATGTGTGATATTTCACAGCGTCCTCTTGCAATTGAACTACTTGGTGAGCCTCCGTGGCGTTTCTTTTTACGGAAATTTCACTAGACTTTGCTGTTGAGTGTGTTGTTGAGTTTCTTCCATGAGTCAGTTTGACGTTCAAGTTCATCTGAAGTTCTGCATCGATCAAGGTACCTTTAAAGCTTTAAAAACTTCTTATTAAGCTTAGTTGTTGAGCGATTTGCAAGTTTCCACTGGAATGGCTGTTTAAATACGTGAGAACTTTTAGAAGATCAGTTAGCCTGGCATTTATCGTGTGGCATGGATTGCTCGCTACTCCTCGCTGATTTCTAAGATTAATTAAGATTTATATAAACTTATAGGTCTACGTTGGAACTTTTTTCGATAACCACGTACAGGTATCCAAAACATTTCACACCATTCTCAAACAGTAAAACAATTCAGCAGATCGAGGTTGGCCACAGTGCACTATATGACAAGTTATTGGCATGGAATGACACATAGAAAGCTATTTTCTTAATGTTTTCACCATATGCATATCAGAGAATTTGAGTGTGTTGGAGAGCTGTTGTTTTCTGGCTGCCTTAAATATGGCATACCTCTTATTCTTGCCTGGTTTTGAGACAGATAATAGGGAATGATTTCCACACAGCCCCATTCATTAACTTAACTATACATGCATTAAGCATTAAGCAGGCCTTGAGGTTGAACCCTCATTCACCAAGAGTCTACTAAATACAGGGTATCAGTACATGTCCCTACATTATTCTCTTTTAAGACCCATAAACATGTTTATTGAACTCTTGAGTCGTGATGGTGGCCCATTTCACCTTGCAGCGTTTTTTTTTTTTTGACAAAGTTGACACCCCCATCTTCTTGAAAAGAAAACTGCTAATAATTTTTATTTATAAACCTTTGCGACCTATCTGATAATTTTTGGTACTTCCATGCAAGGTTCTAATAAATATTGACTGATTTTTTTTTTCAGGGTCAAAAGATGGTGAAGGAAAAGGATAACCCTTTGTTTTTTTTTTTAACCACATTTTAGGCTTCCATTATAATTTATTTTGTAGAACCTTTTTCTCCATAGTTTTTTCTGAACAAGATTTATAAAATATTTCTTTGGAATGAATTGCATAAAATAAAGTATTTTGAATTTCGTTGATATGGTTCTCGTCTACTGTTGTTGACTGTGGTTCAATACTCAGCTGGATTTTTTTTGGCTTGAATCTCCAGTTATCTCTTCCTATGTCAATGCTATGTAAATGATATTTAAAATTTATGTTAACTCTACCAATGCCCATGTTTTAAAGGCTATTTATAATGCATGTTATATCTATTTTAAAGCTATTAATTTTAATTCCTATTTTAGCTGGAGGTAGTGTCAATTAAGTTTCTTACTTCTCTCTATGTCAATGCTATGTTAATTATATTTTGAACCTATTCAAACTCCATTGATGCCCATGTTATATGTTAAATCTATTTTACAGCTATTCAGATACTATTTTAGTTCAATTTCATTTCACAATCCATGACTACTTAAAACATATTTTAATGCTATTTGAAGTCTATTTCCTTTGCTTGTAAAAACTACTTGGTTAGTAATGCTAAAAAATAGTTTTTAAATAGACTATTTAATGGTTCCATTTGAATAGTAAAAAAATAGGATTTAAATTCACTTTAACCCATTGACTACCGCAGGTTTTTACATTTTCGGAGTGATTTTCCACATATAAACGATGAATAGCAATTCGTGACTCTTTATTTGAACTACCAGGGAAAAGTGGTACTGTCCTAAGGCACTGGAGGCTCAAGGTTTCTGAAAACGTCATTTTGACGTAGCTATTTTTTATCCGTGAAGCGACAACGATGGCCCAAGTTCGGTTTGCTTGCGATTTCTGCTAAATTTACAGCCATTTTTCATCTTTAGCGGCTGCCTGATGAGCATCATTAAGCGTGACGGTAGCTAAGAGTCCACTTTCTCAAAGAATCGAGCAAGGTGATGTACTTTGTTGTTGAATTTGGCTTGTTACTCGACAAACTGGGAATTTGGCCGGTCGAACACTTAGTACCTTTGGGACTCGACTATTGATGAATTTCTCGACCTACCGCCACATATTTTGGAATTTCTGTGTACTGAAGATGACCACGAGCAGGAAATTTTGGTGGTAGGTCGGAGTGGCTGTAGACTTAGTTTATATGTGAAAGAATTGGGGGAAGGAAACGGGCGCTGTCAAAAATTCTCGTTAGTTCCCAGCATGCAATGCGCTCAAGATGTTGAAAATGTCGGGAAGGCCCGAATGCACTGGAACAAAAGGCTGTATCTACGCTCGGAGAAGAATATGAACAAAAAAAGTCATTTCTAAGCTAGAAAAAGGACTGAATTTCGTTATGATGGTTGAATTTTGGTTTTTCGACGATGATTTCCCTAAAAAACATGAAGGCAAAAGGGGCATTTTTGTTGTTTCTCTTTGACGTTAAAAACGGCCAGTTTCCTTCTTGTCCAAACTCAAAAGGCCATATTTGGTAAAAATCGCTACGTTTCTTGCATTTATTGGATATCCAAATTTAAAGGGCATTCCATTTCGTGCTCACAACTAACAGTTAAGGCAATATTCGTGCGATTGAGAAAGTTGCAATGTTTTGAAGCACGGGAGTTTTTTACGGCCGGTTTTGGCCGGCACGGGTGCCAATGGGTTAAAAAGCAAAATCATAGCACTAACATAGTCCTTAAATATATGACCTTGTATGATTTCTAAAATAGTTATAAAATATGCTCTAAATACCATTTAAATAGTTTTCTGACATAGCATCTCTTCCTATGTCAATGCTAAGTAAAAGATATTTAAAATCTATGTAAACTCTACCTGAATGCCCATGTTTTAAAGGCTATTTATAATGCATGTTATATCTTTTTTAAAGCTATTTAATTCCTATTTTAGCTGGAGGTAGTGTCAAGTTTCTTACTTCTCTCTATGTCAATGCTATGTTAATTATATTTTGAACCTATTCAAACTCCATTGATGCCCATGATATATGTTAAATCTATTTTACTTCTATTTAAATACTATTTTATTCTATTTCATTTCACAATCCATGACTACTTAAAACATATTTTAATGCTATTTGAAGTCTATTTCCTTTGCTTGTAAAAACTACTTGGTTAGTGATGCTAAATAAATAGTTCTTAAATAGACTATTTAATGGTTCCATTTGAATAGTAAAAAAATAGGATTTAAATTCATTTTAAAAAGCAAAATCATAGCACTAACATAGTCCTTAAATATATGACCTTGTATGATTTCTAAAATAGTTATAAAATATGCCCTAAATACCATTTAAATAGATTTCTGACATAGCATTTACATAGTCAATATATGGTGTTGGATTCTACAAGGGTTGAGAACAATAATTATAACACTTGTAAAAAATATTTCTAAAAGAACAAGAAAAAGAGAAACAGAAAAAATAAAGCCCGTAATATATACCACTAAAGGACATCGAACCCGGTTTAGCTGCGTCACAGGCAGGAACAATGACCTTTAGGCCACAGAGGTTTATCATTATGCAAGGTGATAAAAATAGTGTATTGTTCCAAAAAAAAACTAAGCACACTTGTTTTCGCTTCGATGGATAATTGTTTGAGAAAGGAAACGCTTATCGAACGATGTAGGATTTTTTCGCATAAATGTGAATGGAGTCTCGGTGAAATGTGAGTAGAAAATTAATTAGCAGAGTGAAACTGTTTACAAATACGTCAATCCAGGGTCATTTGAAACACAAGAAAGGAACGTTTCTGGACAGTTTCAAGCCGCTAGTACATTTGTAAAAACTAATCGCTTATCATTCAAAAATTAAAGTCCAGAAATTGAGATATTGTGGGAAAATAGTAAATTAACTACCTGTCAAACAAAATCTCAGGGGTGTGTGATATCCCGTACTTGAGTTATTCAACAAAATGTACATCTCAATGGAGCGGATACGGGGAACACGGCAGTCCATCTGGAGTTAAATTTTGGTCATGTTAAAAGCTTTCTTCTCGCTGTTGAACTTGCAAACATTCGTATAGACACTTCTCTTAACATATTAGTTGTTCAGACTTCAAAGACACAAGGTGAATCGACGTTTTCTGATACGTGACAACAAGTATCATTCTTGCTGTTGATGTGAGATTTATACTTCCGAATCACTCGGCCGTGAAAGGTCAAACTCCCTTTGTCTGTAGTCTCTAATTTTTGGCACTCCCCTCGCGTCGCGTCTCCTCGCAACTTCGCGCGCGCACATGTCTTTCGCCTGCCCCACAATCCATTGCCAAAATTAGAGACTACTCGCAGTCTACTGAAGCAGACACGAGGAAACACGGCAGTCTATCTGGAGTTAAGTTTACTCATGTTAAAAGCTTTCTTCTCGCCGTTGAACTTGCAATCATTCGCATAGACACTTCTCTTAACATATTGTTTGTTCAGACTTCAAAAGACACAAGGTGAATCGACATTTTCCGATACGTGACAACAGGCATCACTCTGTTAAAAATAGTTAGCGCTTGCGCAGAAACGCCGGAAGTGCACTTTGTGGATGATACTCGACGACAAAAAAGAATAACCGTCGGTAATCTTAGACCCGGGCGATGCGCGAGACGCACGCAGCCCGAGTAACTAGCCCCAGCTAAAACAGAAGTTACTGTTAAAATACAGTACTGTGCAAAACATTCAATGAGAGCAAATTTCACAAATATTTGACGAAATTTGCTGAAATTATATGGTATTTCGAAGAAAGCAAATTTTCCACAATATTGCAATGAAACTATTGTTCTGAAATTATCGAAACTTTGTGTGAACATGCGAAATTTCGTACCATATTTTGTTGCAGGGACAATGAAATTTCATTTGGGGAAACAAAATTTCGCACAACATTTCATTTGGGGGAACAAAATTTTGAGAACCATTTCATTTGGCTGTGCGAAATTTTGCAAGAAATGTCGTTCATTTGTTTCATCGCTAAGGTATTAGGAATTTTGTTTTGTGCGTGATATTTCTATCGGTATCATTGTTGCTATGTAAAAGTTTTTGCTTTCCTTCTTTAACACTAAGTTTTGATGCATCTGAATGCTAAGGTAACAAATTACAAACTATCATGATATGATACATTTCAATGAAGCGTAAAAGCGGCAAGAGTGATAATCATCTTCTATGAAATGTGTCTCTGACAATTTTCATGGTCAAAACATTTTGGAACGTTGACAGCCTCTGAAAATTATAGCTCATTTATTTCGCCTTCGTTCTGAGCTGCTGCATTTTAAGCAAAATAATTTCAAACAAACTGCAGCTGACAAAATGCGCATTGCAATTCCATAATAACCATATGCAAATGAGAGGATGTTTTCTTTTGTAGTGTTAAATATATCTGCAACCCTAAAACAAGACGACTAGAAAAATACATAATCGAAGGTTACAGCCTGATCTGAAGGAGACTAAATCAAACTCCTGGCCGCCATATTATTAACCCATTGGCTCCCGTGCTGGCCAAAACTGGCCACACAAGACTCCCATGCTTCAAAACCTTGCAACTTTCTCAATCGCACGAATATTGCTTTAACTGTCAGTTGTGAGGACGAAATGGGATGTCCTTTAAATTTGGATATCCAATAAACGCAAGAAACGTAGCGATGTTTACCAAATATGACCTTTTGAGTTTGGACAAGAACAAAACTGACTGTTTTTAACGTCAAAGAGAAACAACGAAAATGGGCTGATGCACCATGTACCAAGTTAATGAGCTATCACGGGTGACATCACAAAGCACAGTACAATGGAGAAACAATACAAACAATAACAATAAACCAAACACAATGGAAGAAAACAATAGACTAACAATGGACTTGGTACATGGTGTATCAGCCCAAAAATGCCCCTTTTTGCCTTTGTGTTTTTTAAAGAAATTATCATCGAAAACCAAACTTCAACCATCATAACAAAATTCAGTCCTTGTTCTAGCTTAGAAATGACTTTTGTTCATATTCTTCTCCCGAGCGTAGAAACAGCCTTTTGTTCCAGTGCATTCGGGCCTTTCCGCCATTTTCAACATCTCGACCGCATTGCATGCTGGGAAATAATGAGAATTTTTTACCGAGCTCGTTCCTTCCCCCAGTTCTTTCACATATAAACTAAGTCTACAGCCACTCCGACCTACCGCCAAAAATTCCTGCTTGTGGTCATCTTCAGTGCTCACAAATTCCAAAATATGCGGCGCCAGTAGGTCGAGAAATTCATCAATAGTCGAGTCCCAAAGGTACTACAGTATTTACCTGTGTATAATGCGAACCTGTGTATAATGCGCACCCTATTTTTCAAGACAATTTTCCAAAAATAACATAAATAGCAGTATACCTGTCTGTTAAATAACCACCATTTGGTCAGAGAAAATTCTCAACCGATCGAACGACTGGAGTTATCTTCTCACGAAAACAAATACAAATTTTCTGCCAGTTCGGGTTTAGTCATTGGTTAAAAAAAAAAACTCCCATCTGTCTCAGTCAAAAAGTGTATTTCTCTGATATTCAAAAAGCTTGTGTTTCGTGTACCGGGATCACTAATTTGTTAATTACAAAAGGCAATCGAAAATTGTTTTATCTGATAAGAATTGTGTATTCCCAAGCATTGAGACGGCATGAGAGAATTATTTAGACACCCGTTATAGGAATTCTCATATGCTCAAAGACTCTTCGTGGTTGCTGTGTAAAAAGTTTTGCTTTTATTCGCTGACACTTTATATTTTCACGTATCTGAATGCTAAATAAAGGTAAACAAATGATCATGGTGTCATATGTTCAACAAGCGTAACGCGGTGAGAAATAAAGATAATCATCTCCTGTGAAATGCGCCTCCGACGATTTTCAGTTGTCAAAAGATTTTGAATCTTCGACAGCCTCTGCAAAATATACCTCACTTATTTTGTCTTCGTTCTGAGCTGCTGTACTTCAAGCAAAATAATTTTGAACAAACTTTGGCTCACAAAATGTGCGTTTCATTATCACATCTGTATGCAAGTTTTGGCGTCTGCTCACAGAATATCCGGTCAGTTTTTCACAGTTTTTCCAGCCAGTTTATCAGCGGTAATTAAAAAGCAGCTGTGATAGGTTATTAACTTGTTTATTATAACAATGGCATGGACAACAGCCTTTTGAATTCTTGTTTACTGGTTTTTTTTATCCTTTGTTAAGCCACATGCATATGCAAATTGCAGAAGCAATCAAGAAACAAAACGTTCCGTGTATAATACGCAGCGCAAATTTCACGAAAGAAATCTTAGGAAAAAAGTGCACATTATACACGGGTAAATACCGTAAGTGTTCAACCGGCCAAATTCCCAGTTCGTTGAGTAACAGGCCAAATTCGACAACAAAGTACATCACCTTGCTCGATTCTTTGAGAAAGTGCACTCTTACATGTAGCTACCGTCACGCTTAATGATGCTCATCAGGCAGCCACTAAAGATGAAAAATGGCTGTAAACTTAGCAAAAATTGCAAGCAAACCGAACTTGGGCTGTTGATGTAGCTCCACGGATGAAAAATAGCTACGTCAGAATGACGTTTTCAAAAACCTTGAGCCTCCAGTGCCTTAGGACAGCACCACTTTTCCATGGGAGTTTCAATAAAGAGTCATGAAATGCTATGGATCGTTAATAGGTGGAAAATCACTTCGAAAAGTTACGTAAAACAGCTGGGCACCAATGGGTTAAGAAGGAAAGAAGGAAGGAAGGAAAGAAGAGAAGAGAGGCCAGGTTTGAGGTGTGATGACTATCCCTTGAGGTTATTTACAAATGGAGGTTTTACAAAATTTCACTGCTGTTTTGTTCCACTAAGTACAAATTTTCGCCGACATTTCATTTGTTCAAAATTTCACATGGCTCAAATTCTGCAATATTTGGTTCCATTTAGCCCCCAATTTTTCGTTGTATTTTGCTTCTTCAAAAATTTGCTTCTTCGATTGCCCTGTTTGAAATTTCGCACAATCTTACAAATTTGCGCATGTCTAATATGCGAAATTTCTAGTGAAAATTCAGGGAATTTTCGACGAATTTCGATGAGAACAAAGCATGAATTTCGACGAAATTTGCTCTCTTTACTTTTGCACAGAACTGTATAGAGTTAAATAAAAAAAAATTAAAAAAATATATATATATATATATTTAGTTACTTACTTTTAATTGCTGACTTTGCTAATTTTTAATGTCACCCTTACATAATTATATGTTGTGGTTCAATTTTATCCCTGGTTTAAATTATTTTCTCCCTTTGTTTTAAATTAGTTATCATATACATTACCATACATTACCACACCCAAAAAACAAAGGGAAAAAATTTAAACCAAGGATAAAATTGAACCACAACATACAAGAATAATCATAAAACTGCACCAATTAAATTTACAGCCAAAAGATTGAGTGGAAGCAACAGCAGCCCATCAGCTGAATGGTCATATTGTGTAATTTCAACCACAGAGACAAACTTTATAACCAGAAGCCAGAAAAGTTGGGGGGGGGGGGGGGGTTATTAAAATGAATGCATGTAATTTTAATGTCACAAACCATGTCTTGATAATATTTTTCAACTAGCAAAATATGTCGTTATATGCAAACTTACTTTAAGATAATCAACTGGGCTGATGGATGAGGTTTCAGCAGTTGCAAAGTATTCTTTGGTTCTCAAAATTTTATTAATGGCACAAATGAAATAATGTATAATTCAGAAAAAAAATATTCGAATTATTTCCAAGAAGCCATAAAATGCTCACACTGATTCTATACTCAAACGTTTGCAAATACTGAAATTCTCTGAAATTTACTTTTTTCAAGTTGGAAAATTTATGTATTCTTATAAAATAGGCCTGCTTCCCAATGTATTCAAAGAAATGTTTTTAACAACAAATCAAGTTCACTCATATAATACCAGAAATTCAAATAAGAAATTTTTCAATTCATTAAATATAAATATACAAAGTGCTGAGCACTACTGAAAACGTTTTTTCTTAGCTGATTTACCACTTGTAAATAATACTTGGTTTTTGCTGCTTTTTGTCTGTTTTGTTTTGCTTGCTTTTTAGCCTAATTATGTTTCAGTATGATTTCGCCACCTATTTATTCTTTATATTTAGTCTAGGGATCATATACCCTGTACACTGTAGTAAGCCCCTAGGTTTCAATTCGAGCCTCCTCACCAGGAAAATACCTTTAATTCATTTACTTACAATTTATGTCTCTTTATCTCTGATGCTTGTAATATATTGCATGTCTGTCTGTATTTATTATTACTTTTTTTTATTCTGACAAATAAATAAACTGAAACTGAAACTGTATATACAGTACATACATACCCAAAGGACTTCCACCTTGGGGTGAGCCAAGCCCCTCTTCACCATTGTCGTTGTTGGCCTTTGCACGTGACCAATTTCCAGGTAGAAGTGAAGAAGTGTCAGCTAAGAACAAAACCAGTTTTAGACATTTGTTATTTACTTACTATGTACTATGTTTCATGCCTTAAGTTTCAATCTGCATTTGGGGAATTAACATCCTTCAACTTTCATTGCAATAACTTGAAACAGCTGTGGTAATGCTTAGTTCTTGCATGGTTTAACTTGCCAAGTATTTTCGCATTCATCTCAAAACAGACATTACTCTGACTGTACTAATAAAGAAAATTAAGATGTTAAACCCTGTATAAACATCATCATACTAACATACTGTAAAAAAAAAATAGTTACCCAAAGGGTACGTGTGGGATACACTGTCCACAATGCATTGCAAACTCATTAGCATTAACACACTTATAAACTGATGACATAAGCATAGGATGCCTGCAGTATCCCACACAACAATTCCAACATTTGCCTTTTAGCAACATTGAACATGCTGCCCAAACATGGTCTTAGATCAAACCAAAATTGCTAAAATAATGATGATCAGTTTGCAGTTGTTCGTGATAATCCATGATCAACTTGCCAAAATCTAATGCTGTGTATTTGCAGCAACCTTAAGAAGTTAATCAACTCTTTAAATACCTTTTAAAAGCTTATCTTTAATCGATTTCCCTAATTCTTGGGACTGACAGCAGTTGTCCTCATTGTTTAAAAGCCCACAGTTGAAATGAAAACAATGAAATTTGAACGAAAACAAAGCACAGGAGAATGATACAAAATGTTTGCTTAGTAACCACGCAGTCTTTTACAGAGGTAAATCTGGGCCGACTAATGGAGTTTCATCAACGTGGAAAGGTTCGCTTTCCTATCAGCTGTGTGTGGATATCACGTTTATAAAGATGAACGAAACTTAGCCATCTAATGAAGCGCAATGAAATGGTCAGCCATTTGCCTCATGAGTTCTCCCAAATATTTTCTTGCACATGGTGGAGAGATCACTGTTGAAGTGATCGGTCGAAAACCACATTGTAAGCAGCTTTAACGATATAGAAGATTCTATGCCAGTTAGATTTTACAGATGCTCAAGCGAAGTGCAAATGAAACGCTTGAAAGAACGACTGGCGAGCAAGATTCAGTTTTAGAACCTGAAGATACAAACAAATTTCCAAACCATTTCTACCAAAATCAAATGATCAACAACAGGTTTTAATATGTTTAATCTTTATTTACTGAAGGTTTTCAGTGCTATTTGTGACCCCACAGAAGCCAGTTTACTCCCTCTGAAAGCAATGGTCTTGTATATAAGCTGCACCCACGATTTTGAGCCCGAAATTTTGGCAAAAAGATGCAGCTTTATATACACGAGTTTTAACGGTATGTAACCAGAAGTACCACATTCATCTAACAAAAATCCATATAGTCAATTGTTTTTGACACGGGGTGCTAAAAAATTGTAACAGCTTAATGCTTTCAGGACCAACAAACTGTTACTAAGAGTACTCTGATAAGGTTTCCAATAATTATAGAACTTGGCATTGTTATTCAGTTACATGTAGACAGCAAAAATAAACAAATTACTAAGCGCCTTGACCTGAACTTGATTGCAACTAATGGCCGCACTGGCCTTCACTTGGCCTTCCAAGAGGAAATCGGAAATTGCAATTTGGTACTTCACTGATTCACCTACACAGTTGTAATATTATGACAAAGTTGACATAACAAGATCTGAATTCCTTTCCATATTTTATTGTCACTATGGCATCATGTTGATCATGTACAGATAGTTGCACTGCTGTCTCTGGTACATCGCATCTTTCAAGTACATTCAAACGTAACATTGCTTGTGTAATGGATGTCTAGAAAATGATGACCCAAAAAGGACGGCATAGAAAACCATCTACCTAGAGAATGATCCTAGGAGTTTGTGTTTCCTCACAGGTCTGCAAGCTTGCATGAAATAATGGATTTTTTTTTTGCATAAACGTTACTGGAATCTTGCTGAAATGTGAGCCAGGATAAAACTATTTAGCAGAGTGAAACTGTTTGCAAATAATTATGTCATTTGAAACAGAGACAGTACTATAAAAAAGACAGTAAGATTGCTGTGGTCAGTTTCATTCATGCAAGTAAAAACAAAAATCACTTATCATTCAAAAAACAAGACGCTCTATGAGTGTTAACTCGGGATACTTTTGCACTGCAGAAGCTGGACGCATGCTTTCTGCTTCTCGAAAACTATCCGGCTAGTGGTTTGCTTTTGGGTTCACATAACACCTTTTTGATCACGTACAAGCAAAGCTCGATAAACTGTTTTGAGAGTTGCCATCCATATTCGTTGTCAGCTGTCGTTGTTTACATCTAAATTAAGTGGCAACATCTGGACTTTACTTTGGCTCTCTCAAAACATTTCAGTTCTCTCTGCTAAGCTTGAAAACATTTGCATAGATACTTCTCTTAACATATTGGTTATTCAAAACTCAAAAACACATCGTTTCTGTGTATGTGACATGTTTCTCAGAAACAATCCAGATGTCACGCATTGTAAAAAACCTCGAAATTCAAACAACAAAGCATGTGACTTGGCTGAAAACAGGTCGGCAGATATATATTTTTAAAACGTCATTTACCTGTTGAAGGTAAAAAATCTAAATGTTTAATTTTAGTTTTTTCCTGACGTCATGTGAAAACCAAACATTCGCAAACTTGTCTCTAAATATAGAACTGCCACAGCAATGCAAACAACTTTGCGATTTTCTAAATATAGAACTGTCACAACATTCTAATTTGAGTCTATACTCACAGCATGTGCGAGGCTTCCAACCTTGTCTTAAAATCGGCAAGCCTTTTCACGCGGACAAGCTCTTCTGGATTTAAGTCTTCACAACAGCAACAGAGTTGTGACAACATCCGGATCAAATTAAATCAAAGCAACTTTGCAAAAACTGTCACAACGTTCTAATTCGAGTCGATACTCACAGCACGTGTGAGGCTTCCAACCTTTTCTTAAACTCGGCAAGCCTTTTCACGGGGTCAGTCTGTACTGTATTAAAATCTAGCTTCACAACTTTGCAAAGATATGTGCAGGAAAATTTGTTCCGGCAGTCGACGTGGATTATTTAACCTTGAGTGTTCACTTGCGGTCATGTTTTAAATGGAAGGTATCATATTACGAAAACAAATAACCGTCGCGTGATGTTAGCCTTTCGACCTTTGGACTATGTGGTTTGCTTTAACCAATAAACACAAGCCATGTGCCTGCTATTGTCAATTGGCCAATCAAAATACCGGAACGTAATTGTATTGTGCATTTTGCTGCACAGGAAATAGAAAAAAAAAGACTGAAATCTAACACATTTTATAACTTGTGATACTTACAGTATCCCGAGTAATAATGTCCAGAAATTGATATCTTGTACTACTACTACAAAAATACTACAAGTACCGGTAAATACAGGGTTTGTACTCTTTTTTGGACTAAAAATTCAAGGCCTTTTCAAGGTCATTCCAGGGCACAATTTTAATTTTTCAAGCACTCCTTCCAGTAAAAAATGCCATAAGAATGTGATACTAGATGATCGGGTTCAAGGGATAACTGCCAGATTTGTTCAAGTCTAAGTCTTTTCTAGTTCTTCCACTAAGTGGAAACAGTCAAACAGCAAATTTCAAGGTTTTTCAAGGACCCAATGTACTTTTCACGGCGTTCAAGGCCTTGAATTTTGATTTTCAAATTCAAGGACTTTCAAGGACTTTCAAGGTGCGTGCGAACCTGTAAATAAACTACCTGTCAAAGTGTTGGATTATTCAGATTCAACAGGATTGGAGTGAATAGTCCGGATAATCGAGAGTCCAGATAATCGAAAATATGAATGTTAATGAGATAAACATGAGTTAATTAGGAAACCAAAGTTTCACTTGGCAACAAAACAAGTCTCAGCCAATCAGAACTCAGTTGAATGCAATGTACTTATAACACATTTCAGCACTTAGAATTGCAAAAGAATAGTGTTTTAGGAATCTTCATCATACCTTATTAATTTCATGAATTAAGATAATGGGACCAGAAGAAATGGTCTGGATAATCGAGGTTTGACTGTAGTAAGCACTTGTATGCTAACCCTGCTCCTACGTAGCGCATTTATTGCTTAAAATTAATTTAACACACAGATACTAGTCTATAATCAGTTTTATGTCACTCACATGATACACTGTAGCTTGTAATATGAATGTACAGTCGGGTACCTTAAAGGGAACCTCCAATCTTACAACAAATTGGCGCTAAATTGTAGGAAATAATTATTATTTACTACATTCAAATTTTGTTCTAAAACATGGATATAACATTTAAGTGTACAAAAAAAACCGATATCATTATCGCCTATTTTCGCTTTCAGATTTCCTGGGTGCAGCCATTTTGTATTTGATGACATGTAACGATTGCCCTATTGTTTAACACAAAGGATTTTCTGCTTCATTTGCTTCCATTACATGTCATCAAATGGCCATTCCCGGGAAATTTGAAAGCGAAAAATACGTGATAATGATATCTATTGTTTTGTACTCTTAAATGTATATATCCACGTTTTAAAACAAAATTTGGAAGCTAGTAATAATTTCCAACAATTAAGCATGAATTTTTTGTAAGAGTGGAGGTTCCCTTTAATTAGCTGAGCTGACTGTTTTTAAACAATAAACCAAAGCACAGATTGCAAACTGTTGGCAGACTCTTATTTTAAAGTGAGTCATGCAATCACTGACCAGGTGAGAATCATACAAAAAAGTAAAGAATGCGTTAGGGAGAGCAAGCAAGTCAAGGGATCTTGTCTTTGCTCATCTGCTAAATCCACTCTTTTGAAAGATGCCTGACAAGCTCACCCCATCATGCCATCAAAATGTGCTAAAAAATGAAGGACACTTTTAAAAGCAGTGCTTTTGATAGCTTTTGATTTAGGGGGAGTAACTCGGACAATTCCCAGTGGTCAAGGTATTTTTTCCGCAAACAGCGAAGAAAATTAAAGAAGTTTAATATAATCTTTGTTCAAGTAACCGACTGCCATCGCTGTACTTAAGGCAACGGTTTCGGATGGCTGGCAGCCTTTGGACAAATGAAATAAATGTCTACATGGCCATGTTAAACAAAAACTAATGCATGATTATAAAAGAAACTTTGACCAGGCAAAGCTACCACTGCTGTTTTATTCTTCACACTTACAGTACTGTCAACATCGCGATAGATGATGCATATACTAGTCAAGAGTAATTGCACAACAATAAATTTGAATAATAGCATGGAAAAAAAGGATCTATTTAAAAAGTTGGAGAGCACTATGTATGGTTAAATTATCATATACTTCACCAAACTTTAGCACCACTGTTAACCTTTATAAAAACACTACTGTGTTAATTGCTTAATTGTTTCTTGAATTACTGACTTTGCACAGCTCATATCTGTCCTTCTCAATAATTTACCATACACTGAAATATGTGACAAAGATAGGACAGATCTATTCCACGTAAAGCAGCCACTCTTGTTAACTGTGTCTTGTTGACTGCGGCAACTGTTTAAAACTAGCTGGGTTTGGAAATTTTAGATAGCATGCAGGTATACAATTAAACTATTGAAGTACATAACTACAAAGTAATAAATAAAGTGAAATGAAGGACAAATTAAACTTATGTGTGAATTGGCAGACTAATAGAAGAAAAATAACGAAGGAGAACAAACAGCAAGCTCTTCAACCTTTGTTCCTATAATTTCTTTACAAAAAGTAATGTTTATTTTTAAAATCAAAACTGTTAGGCTGTACCCTTGTTTTAATGTAGATTATAGATCCTTTGGATGAGCTATTCACTACAGGATTTCAATACAAGCATTGTAATAAATCAACAGGCAAGATTTCTAACCACATGAAACAACTGCAAGTCTGCTGAAAATTATAACTTCCACACACATCAGACATTGAATACTGTCTTGAATTGAACAATGTTTAAAAAGGATCGACGGAAATCCAAGCTTGTATATAATGACACAAACAATGATGCCATATATTATGGTTTCCAGAACTTGGCAGCAAACTGTTTTCAAGTTATTAAAGATACATGATATAGACCTAATAAGCACTCAGCCACTGTATTTCCACTTCAGTTACTTAAAACTGATGCCAATACTGTAAGTATACATCAATGAAATGGTTTTGTCAAATTTTAAGAAACAGAAGATAGTGATTAGTCACATGTACTCATCATCTGAGTTTATAAATTTATAATACAATAAGCTTAATCATAACAGGTGACACAGAAATAAATGTTGACACAGTCATATTCATAGTTTGCTTTCTAAACGTGCAAAAGCAAAAGAGAGGTGACTGAAAAAAAGTGTATACACTTCAGAGCCCAGTAGAAGTGCAGTGTAAAAGCATTCCCATAAATTAAGCTGCATGCAGATGTACTATGTCACTAATAAATTAGTTTTTCAAAAAAATTAACATTTAGTTCCCTAATGAAAACATGAACCCAAATAATTATCAGTTACGTACGCATTATCACATCCCTACCAAGAGCACAATTTGACTCCTTTCTAGGGCATCAGAGAAAATCAAAAAGCCTCGAATAAAATATTCTACCGTGCTATAAAATTTGAGGCACAAATATAACACAAATGTGAGATAAAATCGAAAACATTGGTGAGGATTTCAATCGAAATTAAAACTTGTCACTTCCATGCAAACTTACATTGACTTACCTAAAGAAAACGAACGGAATTTTCTTCTTTTGGGGGCATTTTTAACTCGTTTTCCATCACTAGCTTCTTCTTTACGCTCCTGATTGCCGTCATTTGACATAATTCACGTGAATATGTGCTGATTGAAAACGCTGTTATAACTGAGCAGCTTTCCCCCTTGCGTACCACTGTTCGAAAACCACAGACTGTCAAAGCCGGCCTCAGTGAGACCTTTCATACTCACAAATTATTCATTCCCCTCTAACAAGATCGTCGGCGAAATATTTTTCTATTTGGGTTGCAAATGCAGCCAAGATATTTTTCTTCCCTAGAACCCCCCCACAGAAACATACAAAGCCCGCACTTAATGGTTATTTCGCTGTAAAGGAAATCGAAGCTTGCAGATGGGCAAGCAGATGTGGAGACGTAAGTTATGCAAATTTTTACCGGGACGTCCGGAAAATGTTTTTCGGGAAACTGAAATGACGATTTTTTCCCCAAATGGTCACAATTGCAATAGCCACAACCCAATGTTTATTTCACTACAGCTCAAAATAAACAACAAGGCGAGGCAAACATTTCCTTGCAAACTCGGGAAAATACACAATAAGCTTCAGACAAAAACTTAAGCTTCTGTTCTTAATTAAATATTGCTCGCAATATGCATGCAAATGAAAGCAGATATGCAGCGTTCCAAACTTGCCTTGGCGATAAGCATGACAGGCCACAAATCTAGACACCAGTAAAAGAAGTTATTTTGCTTTATTCGTCTACTGCAGAATAATTTATTAAGGTCTAATCGAAGACAAAAATAGACCAGTTATAAATTGAGACAGAACAGAATTTTCGCTATGTAGAAATACCGAAAGGTGGTTTGGCGTATTCCTCACACAAATACATATACAAAAGAAATCTCGGAAAAACCAGTCACCCCTCACAGCCTTTGCTCCAGAAAGCATTACGTATTTAAACTTATTAATTACAACAGTTTCGAACTATCATTGCAAGCCAAAAATATAGAATGGAATCGAAAGTGTCAACCAAATCGCCATGGTATTTGAACCTGATAAGCTTATATCGAATACTGGATGTGTATTCCCAAAGGATTATAGCATACACACAAAAAATACAATTACCTTTTTCTTCGTTCTTTCGTACACTCATATCCTAGAGAAGCTCCATAAAACGGGGACCTGACAAGCCACAGCTTAAAGACGCGTACGGATGAAAGGACAGACCAAACCCCGTTCAATATGGCGGACGCCGGTTGAAAAACAACTCAGCAGATTTTTGACGTCAGTTTTCGGATTGGGTCCGTCACATGTATAACCGACGTAATTTTCGTCCGATTATAGTACGCACTCCTCTGATAAAGAAAAAAGCCTCCACGAAGATTAAAAGTAGTTTGTTGTGTTGACTGAAGGGTTACACAGTAGCGACAAGTGGAAAATAGCGATATTTTGCCCTTCGATCCGGTCGATGAACACAACAATACCACAGTTTCCGGTGGCGTGAGCCAATTCCGGTTTGGAGTGGAGCCGATTCCTCTGAAATATCTAAAAGCTGCTAACAGCCAACTAAAAACTGCAATTATGGAAATTAACCGTTCAGGTGTCCGTATATGAAGATAAAGATTGACACAGCAATTAAGCCTGAAAGTCTAATGAAAAGAATCTTAATGTTTTCTTACCGGGATGAATCGGATAAAATCCGGCAGCCGAATAGTTTTCGATTTCGTCATTGTCGCATGTTGAGGTGTCACTCTGAAACAGACATAAAACGAAGGCTGTTACTTGATACCCGTAAAGGCTGTAAGCGACCTCAAAGCATCCGTCTGGAGCTCTGCATTATCGATTTCATAACTGCTTGAAACCGAGCGACTGAGCAAACCGCGCCAGCCACAGCATTAAAATGAAGCAAGTTTAAGAATTTGTCATCACGTTGTTTTGGTTACTGACCTCGTAACCACTAGTCGCTGCACCTGGTATCTTTGCGGCGGCTTCTACGAAGACGAACGGGTTTTCCTTCGATTCAATAGTCGGTGAGAAAACGGCGGAGTCCTGTTCCTCCATGATTCTCTTTTTCCTGCGTCAATTCCACGGCCGTTAACTAACGTATTAGCCGTAATAATCCCGGGAGAATTTAACCACCGAATAATGATTAGCAGCGAACACGTTGTCGACTCTCAGGGGTAGTGCTCGTAAAAAATGGGCAGTAGAGAAAGACCTTAGGCATCAAAGAAAAAAAATTTGCGGAGGTTCAAGTCGGAAAGTCGATGAAAGTCGTCGCAGCGCATGAGAGAGCCAAACTGGCGGCGACTCTCATCCTCGTTTGGCGCGGGCTGCTTAAGTGCATACCACCCAGAAGCGATTCGCTTCTGATATTGATTTTGTTATCTAATAAATAATTATGAAAATATCTCCATACAAAGCTTGCTCAAAAACCGTACTAAAAGGAAAGAGGTTTTTTTCAGACGAAGTGGTGAGAAGGTGTTTACAGGCTTTCTAAGAGAGAGGAGGGGTGAAAAAAATCTTACAAATAAAAGCATCGCGATTATCAACATCCTCATTACACCACTACCACAACCACCACCACAACCGTCGTAGGCCTTTTTGATTTTCACGCCGGGAGTGTGAAATTACCTCGCAGTCGATCTATCGTCCAACCCCTTAACCTGCAGGATAGGGAGACCTTAGTCCGGACCATCGATCACCTTTGCCCTTTCTGGCAATGGTGTCCCTACCAGCAGACGACATAGCTCCGTCTCAGGACCACAGAGACTTTCCACTGAGCCTCTCGAACGACTAGGTCAGTCGCAGTCTCATGCGAAAACACCTCTCTAAAAAAAATGTTGTATTTATATAAAAGAAGAACTGGTCCATATACCTGGATGAATTGGATGTTGATGAAATAAGAAGTGATTTGATGAAGAAATTAAAAAAGGGAAAATAAGGCATACACAAACACTCAGATAGCCTCCTGCGCAGACGTCTTTGGGCTCGTCACGCGTTCCTTGCCCACGAACGTCTGCTCTTCCGTTCGTCGGCGGTTAGCCGTTAGCCTTTGTTTTGAAGAAACCAATAACGAGCTTCGTAAGAATGGAAATCGACACCCGATTCACGTGCATGGTCTGTGAAAATAATCCAGGGGTCGAAGTCCTAGGGTGCTTACCATTTGTCAGAAAAATCCGGAGGGAATGACCGTTGAATAATGGTAAGCGATTTTCCGAATTTACCGGCCAACCGGATGAGATTGGCGCTTACCATTTACTTCAAGACGTTCCGTCATGCGCACTCACTCGTTCTGGGGCAAAAGGACCTGGAATCGATCAAACGGTAAGCAATTTTCCAAAATTCCGTTCCGAACGGAAAAAGAGGACTACCTCTGGAGGTTGTCCACAATTTCCGTAAAGATATTCCGGAAAATTACCTTACCATTTGACTTCAAACCGAAATTTCCGGATTTTTCTGACAAATGGTAAGCACCCCTACTTTCCATAAATTGGAAAACGAGCTATGATTGGCTAACCACCGCGAACGGAAATGGTATTCAGCAGACGTTAGTGGGCAAGGAACGCGTGACAAGCCCCAGACGTCTGCGAAGGAGGCTAACACTCAGACAGTCCACTACAACGCTGGTGCATGTCAGGTTGAAGGCGAACTGTTCGGTGTTTGTCCATTAATTTTTGTCCTCCAAATTTAATTTTTAATCACCTTACAATCTTCATTTTTCTCATCTTCTCTTAAATCATTCTCCCCCGCCCGCTTTCTTGTTCTTCATAAACACTCTAAAAATCACCCAAAAATTCTGAGATATTTATTGGGTTATGCAGTACAAACTGACTATGATGGCTTTTGTGGATTGCATGAAATCTCGAGAAGATAATGAGGACAAAATGTCAAAAGGTGGCAAAAAATGTAGCATTTAGGTGAAACAAAGCGGTCCTTTGTTTTGGTAAATATGACATATTCTTGAATATTTATGAATGTAGGACGTTGAGAAAAAGTGATGTTAATTACCACTGCTGATCAATAGAGAAGGTGCATTTTTTGTAATGATTATCTCAGAATTTGACGACAAAAATAAATCCTTCGCTCTGTTTGTTTATTTGTTTTTTTCTGCATAAAATGATTAAACGCTACTTGGTTCTTTGCAGATTAGCTAAGTGAACAAGGTGACGTACTCCTGATGCTTGTTCGAAAATTCTTATAACGGTTAAAGTAAACGATGTTGACAATTTCACAATGTTTTTTTTCTTTTTCTTGAGAAACAATATAAACAAATCCCAATAAATTTTTCTTCACGGTCGATAAAACCGCTTTTCGAACGCCCTTTGATGGAATGCAGCTTATAGAGTCTTGGTTTTTCAGCTTTTACTGGGTACAGGACTACCCAGTATGGGTAGGCACGAACGGGAATATGCCCTCGACAGTAATTCATATTCTCTTCTCATTCAAACTAGGAACTGAAACGTGCACGTTTTGTCCCTATCGTTTACACAAGACCAATCCAAGCTTATACTTTTCAATGCATTTCACCTTAAAGAAAACGATAGTCCCATGTCTCAGGTTAGCCGTTACCTTTAGTATGACCGGAACACACTCGATGTCTACAGAAACTTTGCGAAGGCCGCCGAGTCTAAATCTGGGCTTGGTTCTTCGTCGTTTTCTTTGTCGTGTTTCATCCGCAAAGCTCACGTCCGGCGTTTTATGCGAAAGAGAGTATAAAAGCAAGGGCCGATACAACGTAGAATGGTTTTAAGTTTTGTGTACTATATTTCGGCTGGCCAAACCATTTTGGCCAGCCCCTGGCTCCTACATACTAAACCGCTGTAATTTTGAGTGGTACAATTTGTTGAATAACTCAAGTACGGGATATCACACACTCCTAAGACTTTTACAGGTAGTTTATTTGCTATTTGTGCTCAATTTCTTGACATTATTTTTGAAAGATTCGGTATTTTTTACTTGCGTGACGTGAAATCCAACTATAGAACTGGCTGCAGAAACCTTACTCTCTTTTTGTGGCTACTACTCCTTAAGAGTAGCCGAGTAGCCACAATGTCATGGAGTGTGTAAGAGTGAGTGTAAGTAGTCCCGAAGATCTACTCCTTATCTTCGGATAGTGTTCGGAATCGCACGATCGGGCTTCGGTAGACACTGAGGCTTGATGCTTGTATTTTGGTGAGTATCGTTCGTGACTTACGCTTGATGTACTATCACAAACAAGCAGACTCAGAGATAGCGTAAAAACAATCGTTTACTCCAAAGCTACGAGCCTAATAGCATTGACCTGACAACCCGCCGGGAGAAGCGGGTGCGATGCTCTCGCTACAAGGAATCACGGGAATGAATCACTTGATACAATATAGTGCCTTTGTAATAAGGGTTATCTGAACAAGCCTATCTGTTACGGCAATTCCAAGCATATATTGATCAAACCTTTTAACTGCTTGCGGAGACGACGTAAACAATCGTTTATTCGGCGAAGCTACGGCCCTAATAGTGCAAATACAGGATTTTTGATGTGTGAAATGGCTTAAAATTGTAAAACTGGCTAACAATAAATAACTACGGAAATAAGATCTCATAGTACGCTTCGTAGAGTCACGAAATGCATTAGTCTGAATGTTTCCCAGATACTCATTTTGGTTGTGAAGCTGACTGGTGAGGGTTGGAGGAATCAGCGAGAAGGAAATGTAATGAGCACGTCTAAATCACTACACGATAACGTAAACGCCCGCCAATAAAAAAGAAAAAAAAAAACGCCGTGACTAAAATGGCAATTATATATAAGCTAAACTGCGATAAAAGAGAACATTGAGTTATCTATGGGGCGCCGTTTGTAAATTTATTATTTAGACTAAATTCAAGCCGTTTTTTTCCTTATTTATAAATAAAGCTATGTCTTACAAAATTATTTATATATCATGAAGTTAGGCAAAGCAGTCGTAAATCTGTTATTTATAAATAATGAAGTTTGCCAGTTGTGCAAATTTATTATTTATAAATAATGAAATTTCAGGCCATGAGCATAATTCTATGATTTATATATAATGCCTTTTGCTGTGCTGCATGAATGTCATTATTTATAAATAATGACTTAAGCGCTTGGCAAATGTCATTATTTATAAATAACAGATTTACGACTGCTTTGCCTAACTTCATGATATATAAATAATTTTGTAAGACATAGCTTTATTTATAAATAAGGAAAAAATCGGCTTGAATTTAGTCTAAATAATAAATTTACAAACGGCGCCCCATAGTTATCGGGAAAAACTTGACGGAGATCTAAGGCAGCAGCTTCATGTTCCACATAAAACGATAACGGCTCAAAGCGTCAGCTAACACATTGCATTTATCGCTAATGTGGCGCGCAGATAGACGGCGCGTGACGCTGCAATCCACAGCTCTGCCCTACATTCAAGCTACCCCGGCATAAATTTAGGAAAGTAACGACCTTACTCCTCCCTAAAAAATTGACATTGTTTTGACATTATTTTATATAGGGTTTATACATGCACAATAGAGGATGACGGTAAAAGAGCAGATCGACCATACATGGGCCTCTTCCAAAAGCTTATAAATCTCCGTCTAAAGACTGTAAACAACGAAGTTCAGTTACGCCATCTAACTTGAGTACATGTAATTCTCAAATTTTGGTTTCAACCCGTAAGAATCAAACAACAACATATATTGGTTGGCTTTGCAATTTTATAGCCCCTCTTGACAAGCATCACAACATAGGTTCAACATATACCTTGGGCTACTAATCTTATGATTCCAAGATTACAGTCAAATTGATCCTCATATTTTACACAGCTTGCTTCAACTCGAGTAACACAGTAGTAGCCACACGTAGTCCTCGACTACCTATTTTTTATAGCGATGTCTCTGTTTCAAGTGACGTTTCTGCAAACAGTTTCACCCTGCTGAATATTTTTCTCCTCAAATTTCACCGAGATTCCAGTAACGTTTACGCCAAAAAGTCATCCGTTCTGGGATGGTCTTTAGTACAAGCTAGCGGGCCAAAATGAGGAAACAAACTCCTGGGATTAAAGCAATGAAAACGTAAAGCTTGTGGGATGTGGCTGGAGCGACAAGGATACTTCACAATATAATGTGATCAAGTAAGCTGAAGCCACTCAAAAGGCACTAAGGCCACAAGGTAGTGGGCATTACCCCTTAAATCTATAAATAGCTAATGCCTTTTGAGTGGCTTCAGCTTACTTGATCACATTAATTTGTGAAGTATCCTTGTCACTCCAGCCACATCCCATAAGCTTTACGTTTTCATTTATTGATATGTGGGTACTTGAGCCTGAGCATTAGCTATGCCATGCTGATGAGGCCTAACAAGGCCGAAACAGCTGTCCATGGCTGCTAATGCTGGGGCTCAATCTTTGCCTTGGTAGATTTAAGGGGTAATGCCCGCTACCTTGTGGCCTTAGTGCCTTTTGAGTGGCTTCAGCTTACTTGATCACATTAATTTGTGAAGTATCCTGGGATTAAAAGCAGTCAAAAGCCACTAATCATTCATTTTTTTTATTGGGTCATCGTTTTCCACCTATTGGTTTTCTATTCCGTCGTTATTTGGGTCATCGTTTTCTAGACATCCATAACACAAGCAGTGTTGACTGTACTTGAAGAATGCGTTGTCTTAGAGAAGGTAGTGCTACTATCTGCACATGATGAACGTGATGCAACTGAATGAAAATAAAACTATGAAAAGGAATTCAGATCTTGTTATTCTAACTTTGTCATAACATTACAACCGTGCAGGTGAATCAGAGAAGTATTGCAAATTGCAATTTCTGATTGCCTTTTGCGGGAATGCCGAGTGAAGGTCAATATGGGCTCTTGTTAAATTTTAAAGCCGCCGCTATTGACACTGTTTTCGAACCTGGGGACGCCTTATGGGCAAAATGCAGAAATATATTTTAAAACATAAAAAAATATAAAAAAAATTTCTGTACTCAGAGCACAATTAAAAGACTTAAAAAAGTGGAATATTTCGTTCGGATCAACCGAACTTCGTCAGCCACAACGAAGTTCGGTTGATCCGAACGAAATATTCCACTTTTTTAAGTCTTTTAATTGTGCTCTGAGTACAGAAAATTTTTTATAATTTTTATGTTTTAAAATCATGATTCCAGAGCAGGAAAACAATATTTTTGATTCCAGAAATATATTGTTTTGGTTTGTTTTTAAAGGAACATATAGCAGTATGAAGAGCTCCGTGATCACTACCTCGTGATAACTTTACGCTCTGGAAAAAAGGAAGTGAATCAGCTTCAAGCCAAAGCTGCCTTCAAAGCTGCCTTCAATGAAAAAGCCAAGTTTTCCTTCCTCGAGGGGCGGGTTACTATGCGCTACGCTTTCGCTTCTTCGGAACAAAATCTGAAGAACTAGTGTTGGCTTTCTCGTGATCTGATGTTTTTCCCCTGGAACCTGAAAAATGACTACAGCTCGTGCGAAAGGATGAAAAAAAAAAGCTGTCAACTCATCCGTCTTTTTCCGGATGTACAAACCAATATCCAAGGTTGTTCAAAATGTTGAGTCATGTTCAAAGTCCCAATGTCCAGACAGGATTTAACAGATGTCGCCATGTAAAGATGTTTTAAGTGAAGAAGCTCTGAATTTTTTGTTTCATGTATTGTCTATTTTTAGAGGGGGATAGACGTTGATCTAATAATTCAAAAAACCTGCTGCACCATTCTAGGTTCTCTGGGTATTCCAAGGAGATTTTTCTTTGCTGATGTACGTAGGAATTCCCTCAAATGAGAGCCGTGCCGTTGTCATGGAAACTGCAACACCACTGAAAAGATAGTGTACGAGAAAGTAATATAGCACCTGTTATTGTAGATTATCATGTTACTGTAAATTATCTTATTTTCTTGTTCTTGGTCACAAGATCCAGTTGTAATCTGTACTTGAATTATTTTTAATTAATTTTTGTAATTTGTGTTATTTTCCTTCCGTGTTTTTAACATCCTTTTGACCCACCCGACTCGACTAGCCTTTGCTACCTTCGGGTGGGTACTTTTTATCTATCAAGCGTTGTTGTTGTTGAATAAAGCAAGTAAAGCAAGTCTTCAATGTCATCTAAAGCTGTTTATCATTTTTATTGCCACCGACAATGAATTTAATTATCCAATGTGGTATTGCAATTCTGTTTATTTGTTTAAAAGGCTGAATAGGCAAAGATGCAGAAGTTCCACAGCAAATCGCCAAGACGTGAGTTGAAGCAAACCTGTACAGTATTTAATTTGGCTACTACAATATTTTTATTGTCAGCAAAAATCGCAGTAGAAGTTAGAAACCATGACTGAAAATGGTACTGAGCGCCAAAGGCTAAATCAGAACTCGGAAATTAACCAAGGGAAGAGGATTTTGTCAACGAGCTTAAGGTCTAAATCCGATCATATCCAACCGGGTACAAGGGATTGTATAGTTAACAGGTTGATCGTAACTGGAACCTGCGTAAAACTTCGTCGATCAGATCGTCGAAGCGAAGCTCTCGCTTTTATTTGGAGAACAGATATTGATCGGAATAAAATTGTTTCTAATTATACGCACCATTTAAAGTCCAAAGAGCAGTGTCTTCACGTGCAGGTCTTTTGTGCAGTTTAATCATCTGCGTGTGCCAGCTTGTATTGTCGCAGTTTCTCGTGACCGAAAACAAAAAAAAAGTCAAGGTGAATTTCATTACGAGACACAAAGACACAAACACAAAGACTGAATATGTGTTCAACTGTCCAGTCTGACAACTGAATGTCAGGGCTGTAAGGTGCTTAGTTTGCAGTTTTGGAGCCATACGACGCGAGTCGCTTGTGGACAGGAAATTTCAGTCTTAGAGGAACTGCAGCTCGTAAGTGCGAAGGTATGTGGAAATTTCGTGACTGAAACTTGTCGCTGCGTAACGGTGCTAAATATTTTCGTGGAAGTTTTACAGGTTTCATCAGTAGATAGTTGAATTGCCGGATTATTAAGGCTTTGTTGTTTATTGTTGTGCGGATCAGTTCCGAATCACCTTCCTGTTCCGATAGATTTTTTAAACAATTACTCTTAATTACTCTTCGCTAATTTATGCTGGGTTTTCAAAGATTTTGAGGTGTAATAACCTGACTCTAACCAAACGAGTAGCTTCAACGTTAACCCTTTAGCCTTATCAGTTGCACACCTTTGGAGGTCTTGATGCAATTACGAAGCAGCAATTCCGCGGAAAATATGTGACGTTACCGAAGGTACTCGGTGAAATCATCCAGCTGTTTAAAATCAAAAACGTATAAATAGATTATTCTTCTGAAAGAATGGAGACCAATGTTCATGCATAAAACCCTGAAATCCTTCAGTTAAGGCATAAGGACACGTTCTCAGACTTCTCAAGCCTGATCAGATATCTTGTTCTTTAAATTAAGATGATGTTGAACCAACAATTTTCAGTACAGATCAGTTCTCGAGAAATATATTTTCTATGGTCTTTAATACTGATCGATTGGATGAAAGTTTTTTGTCATCGGACTGCGAGCAAAAACACGTCACCAAGCTCGGACGTCGGCTAAGTATACCTGTATGGAGGCTAGAGTTGACGACTTCTGGGGTGAACTCGGCCTAACATTAAAAGTTCGCAAGTGCTCTCGAAGAAATTAAATCTAGTCTTGAAATGAAAACCATGTAAATTCAACTGAGCCGTGGGAGTCTCTCACATGCACTATTTTCTGACAAAGTCTGTTTAGTACGGCGACGATCTAGTTGTTTGAGATAAATCAGAGATGACGTCTTGGATAGTGTCTGCCCGTGTTAGCTTTTGCATGGTGATTTTTCGCCGGTAATAATGTAAACTAATCTGACCTCTTTATTTATTTTTTCTTGAATGGATTTCTCAGGTAGTGTTCGGATATCTGCAATTGCAGATTTCTCAGGTAGTGTTCGGATATCTGCAATTGCAGGCCGGAGTTACAATCGATATCTCCTCAGTGATTCCAACCATGCAGCTTCTGCTAAATCCTATGTACAGATTCTGCTCAACGTAAAACTGAACTAATATCTACCTTTATGTTCATCGACCCTGAACGTCTGATACTAGAAAGCAGTTTAACTAACTTTGGTTTGTCTTTTCATAAAGCACATGTCTTGGAGCTTTTATGTTCTTTCCTCTCCGTAACAAGGATTCTTCCTTTTGAGTCCATCATGGCAGCCACAGGCATGGGTGCAAAAGGTTTACCGGGCCAGGGGCCGTTTCTCGCAGCTCCCGGTAATTACCGGGCCCGTTAAGTTGTTTTGTTTTCCATTCCAGATGGGAGTTTCAAAAGTTTTGAAAATTATACAGTAAAGCTATCAGCTAAAGAAATAAAATGAATTTCATTTGAAGTCAGAACACACCCTACTTTGCTTGAGATTTTCGGGAACGTTAAGTTACCGGGCCCCAGGAGAGCATTAAAGCCAAGAAATCGCTCGTCTGAAATTTTCTTTTTGCTGGTTTGCTTAATTCTAATCAAATGTTTAGCAGCCTTGATTGACGGTGAAAGCTGAAATTGGAGGCTGGAATCATTAGTGTTTCATTGCATAATTCGTACAGCTACAAATACCGTCCAAAAATGGATCATTTTCAGTCTCCAATTTTTGTTTATCGAAAACTTTCAAGTCAACGACGGAATGCGAAAATATCCCTTTATTTTTACTGATGATTGTCTGTAACTGTATAAACACCATGAAGCTGAAATTGCATGCATTGGGTGGGGAAAATCCAGATGCAGCAATTCGCACGAGAGTTGTCCTCGTGCATGGTTGTTCGCATATCATCCTCGTCATGCCATGCGCCGATTGGCGCAATAATATTCAGAGTCGGTTCTGTTATCTTTATTCTATGTACGGTCGGTTTTTTGTCATGACCTACCTACTGAAGATTGTTATCAAAAACATGAAGGTAAAACGAGAGATAGCACTCGAGAAATAATTTGTCATAATTCTAGAAATTAAGGGGTCAAGAGAGATGACAGGATTTTGCGACCATGGCACGTTTCACAAGCAGCATACGAACAAGCCGGGGCCCATTCTTTCGTTCTTCATCCTTTTTTTTTTTTTTTTCATGCAGGTGACTGTTTTTAGTTTCAATGTTTTGGTAAAGTTTAATTTCCTGTAAATAATAAGGCGTGTTTCCAATTGTATAAAGTATTAAACATGTTATCTTTCAATATTCAAGACTTGAGTGTTTGAACGGGTGGGGCGCCGTTTGTAAATTTATTATTTAACATAATAAATATTGTGACTGTTTTCGTTATTTAAAATGGTTTTATGTTTAAACCAATAGGCTCTACAGGCACTGTTCTAAAGAAGCAATTAGTAGCCACATTCTCCTCATTTGCGTGATTATTACACATATAGACCAATTTCTTTGCCTAAAAGTGGTTATTTGATATAACCAATATGTTTATAACATCAAATAACCAGTATGTTGATAATATCAAATAACCAGTTTATAGCAAATTGCAAGAAGATGCAAGTAGCCACTTTTGCCAAAATGGTTATTTTAAATAACTAATGTTTGGCAAAGGGCACTAAAAAAAATTGGTTATTTGTAATAGCATTTGGGGCAAATGACGAAACTTTGGTTATTTTAAACTAGAAAACGGTAAAAAACAAGCAAGGCTGATTACACGGCTAGGAATGGTTATTGGTTATTTTAACCCATTGACTACCAAGCATTTTGCCGAAAAACACCTTTTGAAGCTCGTCGAGCCGTTTTCTGGCCATATTCTAGCCAAAAAGAACCAAAACTGCCCAAAACTCTGTTTGCTGGTGGAGTTCATCGCGCCCTTAATTCTGTTCCTGACAGCCTTTTCAGTCACACAAGTAAAAAAAATAAAACCATTAACCATTCAATATATAGATAAAGTCAAGAAATTGTGATATTATAGAAGAGTATTAAATAAACAACATGCCAAGGTCTCAGAGCCGTGCGATATCCCGTACTCGAGTTATTCGGCAAAATGTACCACTCAAAACTATAGTGTTTTGTATGGAAACGCCATCTTGGCGTCCCTCTGAAGATGGCGGCCGGAAACGCTATCTCAAAGGCTTTGTTCTCTCTGTTGAGCTTTCAAACATTGACATGCACAGACGCTTCTCTTACCGTGTTGGCTTTTCAAACCTCAACTGAAAACACACGGGGAATCGATGTTTTCATATAAGTGACATGCTTGCGAGCAGACATCTTTATGTCACGCACGGTGAAAAACCTCTAAAATTCAAACTGCTCTATTTCAAAACAAAGCAAGCTACCGAGCTGAAAACATGCAAGCAGATACATTCCTAAAATATCTTTTACGTGATCAAGATAAAAATGCAAAAGTCTGTTTACTTTCGAATTTTTTTTTTTTATAACGTCACGTGAAAACCATCTTTTTAGGTTTCCAAGATCGAGCACGAGCAGAAAACAAAATTTCGAGTTTTGGGGTTGAAACGTTTCACCGCCCCCTCTCCTTCTAACTTCTCTTTCTCTCCTCCCCTTTTCTTTCGCTTTTCTTGCCTCGCTTTCTTTTTCTCTTGATGGGCATTTTCTGGCCTTCCTTTCGGTGGGAAAAGATTTGTGGAAAACTTTTAGGATCATACTGATCAAAGGATTAGGTGGAAGGAAGTCCAGGTGGGTAGTGGAACAAGATTTTCATTCAAATTGTCAGCTTAACGTCACTTGGTTTTTTCGCGTTTTCTCCGACCTGTTTTATGGAATCGTGCTCATTGTGGTATGGTTTGAAAGATCTCTTCTCCCTACAAATGCTACATGTAAACTGGGTTGTCCATGAGCATTAAAACTGATGACGTCACAAGCGGTACAAGGGAGGTGGTTCTGCGCAGCCGGATTTGGCCGGCACGGGTGCCAGTGGGTTAAAGAACCACTTTTCCAGTAGTGCCTAGAATTGGTTATATCATTAAACCATTTTAAATGATGAAAACTGGTGGCACAATTTAAGTTTAAGTTTAAGTTTAATAATACTTTGTCACGCGAATACTAAGTAAGTTAATACAAAACAAAAAAAGTACATGGCTGGAAAATAATTGGGGGAAACTCGATTCCTATACAAAGAATATTCTCCCCTAATTTGATCTTGACACTAAAAATTATGAAGTAAAATTTCAATACGGTCCGAAGCTAACCTAATTAAATTGCATACTTGTCACTCACAAGTTACATCTGATTTAAATTTGACAGAAATTAAATAATCTAATAGATAGGACTTACAACTGCTTAACTGAAGGTCATATGCATGATTGATGGGATACTATAATTCCAGGGGAATACTATAATTGGGGGAAACTCGATTCCCATACAAAGAATATATTTTCCCCTAATTTTGATACAGACACTAAACATTAAGAAGTAAAATTTAAATACGGCCCGAAGCTAACTAAATTAAATTGCATACTTCATGTCACTCACAAGTTACATCTGATTTAAATTTGACAGAAATTAAATAATCTGATAGAGGACTTACGTACATCTGCTTAAAGAAGGTGTATGCATGATGTTCGATGGAATACTATAATTCCAGTCTGTTACGTAGCGATTAAAAAAAAGAACATTTTTACGTGTCTTCTTAGGTTTTATCTTAAAATTATGGTTCCTACGCGTTTTCGCTGATACATTAAAATAAAAATAAAAAAAAACATATGAGGATCTATGTTACAGTGTCCGATTTTGTACATCTGTACTAAGCAAATAAGTTTCCTTCGTAACTCGAGCGAAGGCCATTTCAGGACCCCAAGTCTTTCCTGATATTCTTTCTCTAACCCTCAAATGACTCGAGTGGTTCGCCCGCTCCGTATCAACTCTATACTATTGATGTGCTTCACTAAATACGGATTCCAGACCTGACACCCATATTCCAAAATTGGACTCACTAAGCTCTTATATGCTATCGAGACTCCTTCAGAATTATTTGGTCCAAAGGTTCGCCGTGTTAATACCAGAACCTTGTTAGCTTAAGGTCTGAATAATAAATTTACAAACGGCGCCCCATAGTGTTTGTTAGTGAACATCGGTGTGTCGGTAAAACAATTTTTCGGGGCCGAAATATTCTCTGGCGTTGCTTAGAGACACAGGAGCTAGTGCCTGCTGAGAGAACTGGCTACGTAGCTACATAGTGGCTCAAACGGGTAAAACTGTAGCCTTCGCGGGAGCGTTAGAAATGCCTGAATTTTCCCGAAATTAGCAGGAAAAAGAATTAACTGGGGAAAATACTTGTAAACGTGCTGACACCAGGTTAGTTCACCTTAGATATGAGCACTCATACGTTGGAGTCTTTACCTATTCAAGTAGTGAGTTGCAAACGTAAATACGTCCCGTAACTTCTTCGTCTTGCCAGTGATAAAACATTCGGCAATACAAGAGGGTGGCAAAGATGCGTGATGGCCCCCAAATTATTAGCGTAATGCGTGATCAGACCCAAATTAGCCGCGTGATGTATGATTGGACATGGCAGCTTGATTCGTGATTTACCGTTTCACAGGCGCTTCCCGGGGGGGGGGGGGGGGTACTCCCTATAATGGCCTATACGGGGAGGCTCCGCCCGAAAGGGGTACCTTTTTCACGCTTCAGGTCAGTATGAAAGGGTAGGGATTTCACTGGTCGAAGTATATGAAAGGGTACGGAAATTTATTTATTTTATTTTATTTATTTAATCACTTCGCCAGAACCTGGCCGGGACACTACAACAGCTTGCGCCAATTACTGTAGGCCCGTAACTGCAAACCCTCCCCATAACCACATTCTAGTAGAGGTAGACCACCACACCGGGGACTACGTCCCCTACTCTTTTCGAACAGTGCGTGGGTTCTTTAACGTCCCACAGAATCAGTTATGAAGAGTTGTGAGACGGGACCTACGGTTTATCGTCCTTATCCGAGAAGACTAGAAAGTCTAACCATTTGCAGATGTCATTACAAAGGCAGCACTTTCTCCTCAATTATTTAAAGACCCTGAGTGTTGGTCCGGCCGGGGTTAGAACCCTCGACCTCCCGCACGGTAGTCCGGTGCTTTACCACTGAGCTAACCGGTCGGTCGAGCTAACCGGTCGGTCGAAATCTGTCGTTGAGGTATTTAAAAGGGCCTTCGTTAAAATATTTCGAACACACACACCTTATGACTGTACTGTTTTAATTTATTGAACGCTACATGAAAATGACAAGAGACTTCCTGTTGGGGTACTATTTGTCAATGGAAGGTATCCGAAAGGTGTACCTTTTCTGTCAAAAATGGTAAATGGCAAAACGGCGGCCGGTTCTCCGCGTTTTCGAAGTGTCTGCGAGGAGGATTTAGATAATTTAATTGTTTAGTTTTGAACGACTAGTAGATTTATACTAAAACAATTAGATTATTCGCTATCGATTTCTATGCGTGATAGCTGATTCGGGCTGCGCCCTCATCAGCTATCACGCGATAGAAATCTCGAGCTCATAATCTAATTGTTAATTATATGATTGTTTTCGGATCTGAGCTCCACAAGCAGTCTTATTGCTTCGCCTGTAATGAAACCAATTTTTACGTCTTCGAGGGAGGGGGGTGGGGGGCGTGGGGGGGGGGGGCACGAGGTGAAATGTTTCAGTCGCGTGATGACTTTTCCGTAATAGGTTAATAGGTACCACCCCCTCCCCCTTTGCCACCCTCATAAAAGAGCTGTACGAACATGAAGATACTACCCTGTTTCAGGCATTCATATCATAGTAAACAGGGCGCGAAAAAAACCGGCAGAGCGAGGCGAAAATAAGGCGGCGAAAAATGGAGGGCGGCTTGGGATTCCCACTCCATTTATCGGTGCTTTATTTTCGCCTCGCTCTGCCGGTACTATCGCGCCCCGTTTACTACCTCAGCTTATTACCTCAATTGACTTCTTTATGCTATAAAATCCGCTCCAAGAATCTTGTTCGGGGCAAAATAATTGTTGACCTCGAGAAATTTTAAAAAGAGCTTTGTTCCGTTTGTTAAAAGAAAGCTAGCTTTGTTTACTCCGGCAATTTTGTAGCTGGTTTCTTCCTCAGAAGAAAAGCAACAAAGGTCGGGCGTTTGCAGTTCTGTTTTGTCCACTACTGATCTCATCCGCCAACTGTGACCCCAGAATGAAACGGGTGAACATAGTAGACCCAGTTTTTAGACCAATGCAGTTTACCGAATCGTTAGTTTTGCGAATTATTTATGAATCACGAAACCGACCCTTCAGGCTATGCATTGCAGACCATTGTAGTCATCGTCGCCTGTTTTCGCAGGTAAGTGGCGTGATGGCGTGATTTATAAATAAAAGCCAGTAAGATAAAGACGCCTGAAAACCAGCCCTGGTCAACACCCACTTCCAGCCATTTATGGGGGTGGCTTGCGCTACAGCCCAAATTACACAGTAGCATTAAAATTCTTGTAACCCAATCTACCGTTCATTATTTTCTGCAAACAGTCCCTTGTTCTCACTGCAGTTTAAAATTACACAGTTTCCTGAATACGTGTATCTGATATTGCAGCTGCGGACGTACATGTGAACTTTGAGGCCTTCTGAATTGTGCGTTCATCCGCCTCATCACAACGAGGGTTTCACCGACCAGGAAAGAGCTGAAATAAAGAGAAGCTTGCCAAGATGATGAAACTAAAGGAAAAAATGTTCAGGAATGAAGAGAAGAAAACGGAAAAAGTTGCGACGGTTGAGCTTTGCGCTGAGGCACCTGAGTGCCCAGATGGAGGATATGGATGGATAATTTGCCTGGCGGCCGCGATCATCCAGTTCATCATTTTGGGCATTCATAACAACTTTGGCGTCTTGTATACCTACTTTATGAAGGATCTCGGCGCGGATCCCACAGATGCTGGTAAGATACTTCTGCCTTTTACGTTCGAAGTATTTAAGGAAACATTTAACAAGTTTTTCAATCCAGCGACTAAAAAATTCCTGCGGGAACCTCAAGCCATATTCGTGCGGGATGCATGTGGCTTTCTCGAGGATCCGATCATCTGCATCTTTGAATTTTCTTGCTTTTTTTCTGCCACACATGCACTAGACCAATTCCCTCAAGTGAGGATTAACAGAAAAGAGCCATGATTGTCGTTCATTCATTTACCTGGAGATTACAGCAATTTGCATAGGGTTACATAATTAGATGGAAGTTTCCCCGCTTTGAAATCACTGAACATTACGACGAATTATCACCCGTTTCGTTTCGCCATTGAAGCAAAATCGCGCATAGAAGAAACGATCCTGTTGTAATGAAAGCAGTTTGTGATCTTATATTCTTTTCTCAGTAATATAGCTAAAAGGGTGACTAGCATGAGCCTGTGAAAAGAATGTTATCAGATCAGCGCAAGATGTCAAGAACAAGGGCTTATAAACTTTCTCACAGCAAGGGTGCACTGTTACGTGACACCACTGCGGTATCGCGTGATCTAGACAAAACGTGGAAGCAATGTTTAAATCTCCTTGAGGCAACATTCGTCGTTCATAAATATTGATTAGAAAATGACAGATGAACCAAAATAACGAATCTTTGTCCTGTTTTCGCGTATGATCGTATTTTTCGCGACGGGATTGCCCGGTTTGCTCTTGCATAGAGATGAAATGAAGTTTTGCAAAAGCAATGCAAAACCAAAAATTCGATACCCTATTTCAGACCTATTTCACGTACATGGTGGGCGTAAACATAATTTGTGAAGGCTTTTGTTGATGCCTTAACGCCTAATGATGAAGAAGGATCTTCTTCTAAAGCAACATACCCAATTAAAGACTGGAGTGCACAAACCATACCTTATTTCAGACCAAGATGATCAAATCGATGCCCTATTTCAGACCTAAACGGCTAAAAATGCGAGCAAGCTCTCCCGGGGGTAGAGGGGTGGGGTGGAAAGGAGAGAAGGACATTTTCCCCTCCTTCCACCCCCCAATCCCCGAGAGAGCTTGCTCGCAGGCTACCCATACCCTTAGGGGCCGCACATACCACCCATATAACGGAGTACCCCCCAGATAAAACAAATTTCCTGATGAGGGAAGTATCCGAATGCGACTGAAAGTGACTAACATGAAAGTAAAAATACAAAAGAGAGCAAGAACTAGACGTGACGCAACATTTCACCCACTTGCTTCTTGTTTTATTACACGAAAGTATGTTACGGCGAAACTCGTCACAACGCTTGAATCGTTGTTGTCAGTGAGATGTAGAATATTTTCCCCCAAATCAAAGATATGTTTAAGAAAATAGCACAAACACACAAACTCGAGTTGGTGAATAAACGGAGACCTTTGAAGTGTTGAAATTATACATCATAGTGTACGGTTAAACTCGTCACAACGCTTGAGTTGTTGTTGTCAGTGAGATGTAGTCTGTGAGGTGTAGTGTGTGGGTTAAAGAACCCACACACTGTTCGAAAAAAGTAGGGGACGTAGTTCCCGGTATTGTGCATTGTAAACCGCCATGAAACTATGTGATATGTGCGGTATATAAAACCATTACCATTACCCATTACCCATGTAGAATATTCTCACCAAAAAAGATGTTTTTTTTTCAAAAAAAAGCACAAACACACAAATTCGAGTTGGTGAATAAGACGGAGAACTCTGAATTGTTGAAATGATGCGTCATAGTTTTCTTGAAAGATTTTTTCTTGTCATGTACTTTGTCCTTCCTAAAATTAGCTCTGATTAGTGAAACTCGCAGCTCACCTTTGTTAAGACTGAAAGTTATTTTACCATCTGTTGAGCTTTCTGGTTTTCTGCTACACGTTTTAGTTTGCACGATAAACTTACATCTTTGTTTATTTAGTTTCATTTTCACGTTTTTGCTTCGAAACGTGGAACATTTGGTGCTCGGGAATAAAAAAATAAAAGGGGTGTGGTTCTACCTGCGGTACAACACCGAAACTCGTGAATACGATCGTTTTACGTTGTATCTTAAGTTTCAACAGGTTCCCTGTTATGTAACAATGTTTGTGGACAACACAGTATTCGTTCTTTCTTTTCGAGTTTGCCTTTCGCTTTCTCTCTCATAGATTTTTCTTTTGTATGTGATATTTTGGTGTCTTGCGAACATTACGATTACCAGATTAACTTTTCTTTCCCTGCTGCCCTTCGATCGTTTCGTTTGCGTCAATCAATAGTTTAACAATCCTTAATCCTACCTACCTATCCACCCATTCGTCCCTCCATCCCTTCTCCTACCTCCAATCTCTCCTCCCTCCCCCTTCGCTCCCTCCCCCTCCCTCCTCCCTCCATCCCTTCATCTATCCATCTCTCCCTCCCTCCATCTCTCCTCGCCACTCCCTCCCCCTCGCTCCCTCCCTCCCCCCTCGTTCCATCCCTTCTCCTACCTCCAATCCCTCCTCCCTCCATCCCTTCATCTATCCATCTCTCCCTCCCTCCATCTCTCCTCGCCACTCCCTCCCCTTCGCTCCCTCCCTCCCCCCTCGCTCCCTCGCTCCCTACCTCCTCCCTCAACCCCTTCATCTATCCATCTCTCCCTCCCTCCCTTCTGTTCACTCTATCCATCTATTTCTTCCGTTCGCTTGCTTCATTCATTCCATCCAATCTATCAAAGGAGTCGTGTTACCAATACTGCCGAGATTTAAGGTCAAACTCTGAACCAGGAAGTCGGACGATGCTAATATTTCATTGTCTCATTTTTCAGCGTGGGTTGGTTCCATTGCCTTTGGTATGAACTTTCTCTGTGGTCCAGTCGCAAGCACTTTGTGTCAAAAATATGGCTGTCGCATAGTGTCAGCGGTTGGTGGTCTTATTGGTCTCCTTGGTCTCTTGCTGACGTCATTTGCCAACAATATCTACATCATTTACTTAACATATAGTATACTTTGGGGCTTTGGCTCAAGTTTAAACTATGCTCCAACTATGTTGGTAGTAGGTAAGTTAAACGTATCAATATACTACTTAAAAATCTGCTATTATTTTTGTAGGTTTTCGCTTACCGTAAATCCCTAAAGACAGTCGTGGGTTTTTGACTTGTTTATTGCAACGGGAACTCCAAACATTTTTTCTGAAATTTTCGACAAAAAGCCTTTTAGAATCCTTCTTGCTATGTATAAAATGTTTCAAAGTTAAGTCAACTGACAAATGAGCTCAAAAAACTGCTCGAGGTCATTTATGGATTTGACTTCGTGTTAAAAGTATAAATTGCCGCTAAAAGTTTTTTAATTTGGCCAAGGCCAACTGGCCAAGAAATTCAAGCGAAAATGTACAAAGTTAAAATTTTAAGAGCTGGCAAACACATCCATAGCATCTTTAAACCTGGGATGCACTGAGATATACGAAACGTTGTCATAGCGATTTTGTAATTTAATATTTTTAACTCTGAAATTTCGAGCCTAAATATAGAAGTAATTTGTCACCCATTATATAAGTGGAATATTTGCCAATTGTATATACTTTCCTTCTCATCACTATTGTAACTGTTTACCCAGGTCAGTATTTTGAAAAACAACTTCCTATAGCCAACGGGATAGTTACAGCTGGAAGCGGGATTGGGACATTAGCAATGGGATACTTTTATGATCTCGTCTTGTCGAACCTGGGATGGAAAACGATGCTCCGTATTCTCAGCGGCTTTGCTTTTGTCATGTTTGTGAGCGCATTAATGTACCGTCCACTTCCGGCCAAGTACAAACGAGCTCATATGGCGGCTGAGAGGAAATCGAAGTGCTTTGACTTGTCCGTGTGGAAGATGAAGTCGTTTGTGTTCTGGGTGGTATCCATGTCATTGCTCTTCCTTGGATACTTTGTTCCCTTTCTTCACCTGGTAAGGAAACGCAATCAATCAATCAATCAATCAATCAATCAATCAATCAATCGATCGACTGGCCGACTGATCTAATCAGTCAACTAACCAACGATTAACCTACTAAATATAACCGACCGACAACCAGCCATCGTCTAATCAACTATGTAACCAACCAACCAATTAACCAGCCAGCTAGCCAACCAAATAACCACCCTATCCATACACCCCACAAACCAACCAACCATCGCCCAATCGACTATGCAGCTAGCCAACCAAATAACCACCCTATCCATACACCCCACAAACCAACCAACCATCGCCCAATCGACTATGCAGCTAACCAACCAAATAACCACCCTATCCATACACCCCACAAACCAACCAACCATCGCCCAATCGACTATGCAGCTAGCCAACCAAATAACCACCCTATCCATACACCCCACAAACCAACCAACCATCGCCCAATCGACTATGCAGCTAACCAACCAAATAACCACCCTATCCATACACCCCACAAACCAACCAACCATCGCCCAATCGACTATGCAGCTAGCCAACCAAATAACCACCCTATCCATACACCCCACAAACCAACCAACCATCGCCCAATCGACTATGCAGCTAACCAACCAAATAACCACCCTATCCATACACCCCACAAACCAACCAACCATCGCCCAATCGACTATGCAGCTAGCCAACCAAATAACCACCCTATCCATACACCCCACAAACCAACCAACCATCGCCCAATCGACTATGCAGCTAGCCAACCAAATAACCACCCTATCCATACACCCCACAAACCAACCAACCATCGCCCAATCGACTATGCAGCTAACCAACCAAATAACCACCCTATCCATACACCCCACAAACCAACCAACCATCGCCCAATCGACTATGCAGCTAGCCAACCAAATAACCACCCTATCCATACACCCCACAAACCAACCAACCATCGCCCAATCGACTATGCAGCTAGCCAACCAAATAACCACCCTATCCATACACCCCACAAACCAACCAACCATCGCCCAATCGACTATGCAGCTAGCCAACCAAATAACCACCCTATCCATACACCCCACAAACCAACCAACCATCGCCCAATCGACTATGCAGCTAGCCAACCAAATAACCACCCTATCCATACACCCCACAAACCAACCAACCATCGCCCAATCGACTATGCAGCTAACCAACCAAATAACCACCCTATCCATACACCCACAAACCAACCAACCATCGCCCAATCGACTATGCAGCTAGCCAACCAAATAACCACCCTATCCATACACCCCACAAACCAACCAACCATCGCCCAATCGACTATGCAGCTAGCCAACCAAATAACCACCCTATCCATACACCCCACAAACCAACCAACCATCGCCCAATCGACTATGCAGCTAACCAACCAACCGAACGACTGACCAACCAAACAACAAAACAACCAACCAACCAACCCACCAACCAAATAACCATCCCACCAACCAGCCAACCAACAAACAAACCACCCACCTCACCAGCCAAATAACGACACCCAAACGAACCAACCAACCAAACAAATAGCCATCCCACCATCCCACCAACCAACCAACCAACCAACCAAATAACCATCCCACCAACCAGCCAACCAACAAACAAACCACCCACCTCACCAGCCAAATAACAACACCCAAACGAACCAACCAACCAAACAAATAGCCATCCCACCATCCCACCAACCAACCAACCAACCAACCAAATAACCATCCCACCAACCAGCCAACCAACAAACAAACCACCCACCTCACCAGCCAAATAACGACACCCAAACGAACCAACCAACCAATCAAATAGCCATCCCACCAACCAACCAACCAACCAAATAACCATCCCACCAACCAGCCAACCAACCCACAAATGAATCAACCGATTGATGAGGCAATCAGTCTTCAGTCCTACTAACGTATCGCGGCCGACGGCCTTTCTTAAGACTCACGGTTACTTCACCAAACTCATGGTGGCCGATCACAAGTCTTGATTTTAGCTGCAACTACTGTAAAGTCCTTTCTGCTAGTAGGAGGATAGGATCAACAGATCACCAACTGAGGGCTTTGCGCGATAAACAGATTGTAGCTGTGGGGCATACTTGAATTTGACTCAAATGTATCGGTGCTTTATGAAATCTATCTTTTGTTCTTTCCATAGCCTAACCACGCCCTTAATCTCGGTGTTCCGAGTTACCAAGCCGCTCTCCTGGTCGGTTATCTTTCCATTTCATCCACCATATCACGTGTCCTCTGTGGTCTTGTGCTCAATCATCCAAGAATAAATCGCTTCTATGTATTACAGGTATGTACCTAGGAACAAGCCTTGCATATCTTCCCCACCGCCACCCCATCGTGTGCGTGCTCATTCGAACTTTATTTTTCCTGCGGGTGAACTAATGGACCCTACTAGGAAATGGAAGGTCTGCAAACAAGTTAAGTCATGCAGTGCTATCTCTTCATGCGGTGCTACGATTAGGATGGTTTTCCACTGAGCGTCAAAACGAATTCGGGATTTTTTTTGGTTTTGCTTTATTATGTTCGCGTAAGTGGTTGAAAAAAAATTAACTCGTGCCCAATTCACAAATAATTATGCTAAGCAAAGATTTGTATCTGGAGGAGAAGCAAAACAAATGAAAAAGTGATTTACAAATATACATATTTACGTTTGGTGTGACTAGCTATAGCTATAACCTAGCTTTTTTACGGCGCAACTTGGCACAACTAGAACAGTTTAGCGTCCCTTTACGGAATATTCGTTCAGAACACAATACAGTTAAAGGACCCTTGAAATCAAACATACTTAATAACTCAAAAATATTTATTAATAATAACGACAAAAAATCCTTTCCTTTAAATAAATCTCTCCTATTACACACCGCTTCCACGAGACTGTAAGTCGGGTAAATACCAGTGGTAGTTATGTCAAGTAAACAAGCACTACTTTTCTGTTATTCTCGTTTAGTTATGTTTCTTAATGATGTCTGTGACCTGTACGCTGTGTCCTCTGGCTCGGGATTACACTGGGCTCATAATATACGCCCTTAGCTTTGGAGCGTTCGATGGCTGTTTTGTTTTGCTCATTGCTATCACCACAAGTGATATCGTTGGAGCGGGGAGGCTACCGCCAGCTTTGGGAAGCTTATATGGAGTTATCGCTATTCCTATGATATTTGGATCCCCGCTGGCAGGTATGTGAGCCCAACCTTACTGCCGTGCTTTGCACAGCGGTCAAACGCTTGACGCGTCCGCAGTTTGTGCCATTGTTTTACTGAGAAAAGTACAGGGAAAATTTGTCTTATAGGAAACCAAAGCATAAAGGTGCCTCTTGGCGCTTTATAAATCTAATTTTTCATCATTATCTTCATCAATCATCATCATCATCATCATCATCATCATCATCATCATCATCATCATCATCATCATCATCATCATCGTCTCCATCGTCGTCATCTTCATCATCATCATCATCGAACCTTTAGAGTTGAATTTTGTAACTTTTGCTGAGTGAAACCTACTGTGTTGATGTGCTTTTTGTTCTGTTTTCATCTGAGGTATCTGTTATTGAGGTTTGAATTTGAAAGCGTCAGTGACCTCATCCTCCGGCTTGAATTTTGTCCTTTTTTTTTTTTTTTGCTTTGAATGTTTTCTTCTTTTGTACTTACACAACAGTGAAGCCAAAGAAGGCCTGTAGTAACGAAGACTATATGTGATGGCACAAACAAGGAAGTGTTTAAAAGAGACAATGGGCCCTGTCAGGGTCCTGATCTTTGTAATGTTTCATCCTTATTTCGCGGGAGGTATTATTTAGAGAAGCAATAAGTTACGCTTACAGTTTGTTTCCGTAACAATGAAATGAATGAATGGGTGGGGTTGGGGGTGGGGTTGGGGGGTGGGGTTGGGGGTTGGGGTTGGGGTTGGGGTTGGGGGTGGGGTTGGGGATGGGGGTGGGGTTGGGGGTTGGGGGGTGGGGGTTTCAGCTCCGCAGTACTCCTCTCTCATACGTATATAGTGATTGTCTGGATACGCGCACGAGATAAAAAACGTGTATAAATTTTCAAATCTGCTTCAAATGCTTTAGATAATCACTTGTTCCTTTCCGCCGCCCGTCCCAAGCTCCCCTCCATATTTCGCCGCTTTATTTTCGCCTCGCTCTGCCGGTACTACCGCGCTCCGTTTACTATCTGAACGCCTAGAACAGGCTAGTGGGGAGTAGCCGTGTTAAACGTTTAGTGATCTTTTCAGAACGCAGTCTCAGAACGTTTACTCTACAGCAACTCAGGCTTAAAAGTTGTTCCTGGCCTGGTCAATTACTTCCCTTGAGAGCGAGCAACAACAAGTTAAAGGTCCCAAGGGTAGTCCTCTCCTGAGTCCCTAAAGGGACAAAACGTTTGTTAGTATTCTAGCCGTTCCCAGTTAGGCAGTTTTCTGATGTAGTGTCAAGATTTCCCATGCGTTTTCCAAACATATCTGATACAGCCTCTAATGCTTCGATCACAACTAGCACCACAGTCACTTTATTCAGCTTATCATTATTATTATTGTTGTTGTTAGAGAGGTTTTCAATTGAGTGTCGAAAGTAATTATGGTTTTGTCGTTGGTTCTGCATTGGTTCGCTCTGTGATTGGCCAGGGAAACTCGCGCCACTTTCTCAACCAATGAGAAGCAAAACCAAAACTAATCGTGACTTGCACGCGCGTATTTTCCCGCTCTTTGCGGCGGCTACATGTAATTGCTTCGTATTCTGATTGGCTCATTGCACTGCTTACTTCTGTTGTGATTGGCTGGAGTAATTGCTTTGGTTTTGGTTTTACGACACTCAATTGAAAAGCGCTCTATTGTTATTATCATCATCATCATCATGTAATGAGGCACTTCAGTTCAAATCATTTAGCAGTTTTCCTTTCTCTTTCAGCCTTCATTTTCAAGCTTTCTGGCTCTTATCAAAACGCCTTCTTCGTAGTCGGGGGAGTTATAGCAGTCGGAACTTGCACTCTGTCACCGATTCGTTTCTTCATGCCAGAGAAGAGAGTAGAAAATGTCGAAAGTGACAAAGACCTTTTGGAGAAAGGAGAAATAGCACAAGAATTTACAGAAAGAAATGACTCCGTGGGGAGACCAAAACATTCTACTTTTTACGACACAAGTAACTTTTCCCTATCTTGCCTAGCACTGGGAAGAATAGGGGAAGTATATGGAGCTCAGTGTGTCCTGGATATGCTCGAAAGAGAAACAAACGTTTGACTAAAAGGAAAATAGTTTGGAAAATGAGAGACCCACCAAATGAATTGGGAAAATATTTTCGGTGAGAAAAGGTCAGTCTTTTGCCCTGGAACATTTGTTCCGAAAACTGGAAATCTGTTTCGTTTCATACGATTCTGGCCGAGATTTTTCAGTCAGTTTTTTGGTTGAAAGGGAAGCGGCCATATCCACGAGTCCTTGTTTTATTTACTTACGTACAATAGCATGTTACTACTCATTAACGATCATTTATAGAATACGATTTCACTCCGCATCTCACTCATTCGTGAGAACAACCAAGTTATTTCCTGGCGCTCGACTTCTTCCAAAATAAAATTTTCACTTCCATTCCATTTTCTTATAAACTGACCAAATCTCACTTGTTCAGAGACTTTATTATTTATACTTATTTACGAGATTTATTACACCCATTTTGAAATCACTGGTGATCTTTGCAATCTGATTGGCTCTCAACAGTGCAATTTATTCCCAAATTGCACCATTTTTTACTCTAAATCGCATCCTTTCTGTAACTCATCAAAATGAAAGTGAAATAATACTAACCTATCAAATTTCATGAATAAGCAAATATTAATATTGACGAAAAACTGTGTGATTTTAAAATGGGTGTACTAAAACGGTAATTGAACTTCGTGTCATGCAATTTTGGTCTGAAATCAAATCAAACTCGCGCTGCGCGCTCGTTCGATTTTGAAATCACGCGTATGATTTCAGACCAAATTGCACTCCACTCAGTTCAATTACCATTATAAATTCGTCTACGGTTACTGGTTTAGGTAGGTTTGAAATTGGGGAAATATTTAAAAATAACTCTCTTTCAGGAATGAAGCAATTGTAACTTGCATGGAATTTCAGTGAACTTAACCGATCACACAAAAAGCAGGATATTACTCCTCTTTGTTAACGTTCATTTTGACTTGGATCGAAGTGACCTTTTGAGTTCAAAGTTACTTGAATATCTAGATCAGCTGGAACTTTGATAAATGTAGCATGTGATTCTTCTGCGGCAGATAGGAATGTTGTGTCCAAGTTGGTGCAGATGTTTGATGGGCTGAAAGCAAAGATGTTGAAATCACGGCTTCGTCAGAAACTTCAAATGGGTTCTTTAAAGCCTGAATTGTCCTTGATTTTGTGTTTCGCGTGAGCTACGTGTCCAAAGGCTTTAAGCTGAATAATAGAGGGTATATAATTTCAAGAAAAAAAAAAAGGAAAAGAAAAGAGGATAAAAAAAACGCCATTGTCAGTCAGGGGTCTGAAGGCAAATAGTGTCTATTTTCAGTTGATAATAAAACACTTGTATTCACTGAATTGGTTGGAAGTGTTTTCTTTAACGCAAGATAAAACTGATCTAAAACAACCTTTAGGGGGAACCGACACACTGATTGTATTCCTTGTTCGCTATTTGTTCTCCCAACAGAAAAAGATCTGTTTGTTTTGTTGAAGTAGCTGGTGGAGTGGACACTTTTGCGTCAGAAAATTTGGGTTAAACTTTCGCCTGAAAAATGAAGTGAACAAATGAAAGATTGCCATATTTTTTGGTATATAATGTCTCACGCATACTAGTAAAAATTCATCTAATAGGCTATTTCGGAATTATCTTTGGCCTCTTTTTCACAGCGAGTCCTGGTGCTTATTCTTTCACATGAAAATAAATTTTCATTCATATGCAAATTTACCTCATTTTGGTGCGAAAAGTTGAGCACCAGGCCTCGCTTTGAAAAAAGAGGCCAACGTTAATACGGAAATGGCCTATGGCTCCCAACACGAGTCGAACCTATGAGCGATTACTGGCTTGGATGCTTTAACCACTGAGCTAGTCCAGGGACCGTGGAGGGGGAGGGGCGGGTAGGGCTAATTTAGCCACTTTTGTTGTTGGATTGTTTTTTTAGGGCCCCAGATGACATGGCTGATGTATGAATTTTACCACTTGAACTTGGCCAGATGTTTTCGCCCTACCACTTCAAACTAAACCTGCGGTCCTTGGGCAGCAGGAGACTCGCGGGAGCTTGGGCCATTAAAGGGACACTGTCACGTAATTTGGGTCTGAACCCAAACATGTGTTTGCAAAGTGGAACGTTTAAAAAATTTTGCCGTTTCCCTGTTGTCTGAGACCACGATGATGATGAGGAAATGCATTGCAACTTGAAAAAGTTAGGTTGACTTTTTTCAAGTTTCATCATTGTGTCCAGGAAAATCGCCATAAAATAATGCTACTTCCTTTCCCATCCAAGAAATAATTAGTAATCTACTTCTTCGTGTTAGACGGGCCAAGCGTAATAGAAAAAGTACTTCCTCACTATTTAAACAGTTTATGACAAGAATTGCCATGACGGTGCCCCTTTAAGGCTAGGTTCATGTGACAAGCGTCTTGCACGGGATCTGAGGTCGGTAAGTGGCATATTCACCATGAAAGTAAGGGAGATGTATACTATGATTTAAGCGTGGTGAATAAATGAAAGATGTTACGTCACACGCATACTTGGAGTTTTCTTTGTTAAAATGTCATCTCAGTGTTTCACAAGGTAGTTCATAAGCTGTTCTTTAAGTGACTGCACAGGAACTGTGGGCCCGGTTATTCGAAAGCCTATGAACCGTACTCCAAGATTAAAAATTAACCAAGGGGTTAATTTGTCTTTCTGCAGACGTTGCTCAACGCTGATATTCTGCAAAAGTTTAGATTAGAGGATGCCATTCCTGAAAAGCAAAAAGCAGCAAAACGAACATTCATCCAAAAGTTAAAAACTGCAACCAAAGTTTGCGCTAATCCGGGATTAAGTTTCGCGAACAACCGGTCCCAGGTGGTAAAGGATTCTTTTTCACTAAGGAAATTTGAAGACAACTTCTAACCGCAAAGAAAGCAATTTTTATTATCCAGATCCAAAAATGAAAGCAACAGAGGAGACAACACTTTCTTTTCAACGTTTTCATAAGATCCGTGTCTCAAATGAGCGATGTCAATCCTTTGGCAGTCTAGTGATTCAATATCAGCAAAACTAATAAACGAAATTGATTTCGTGGTGGAAACTACACAAGCACCAAATTTAAAATCGTTAAAGCCAAAGGGTCACGACGTTAAATTTCCAAAGAAGTTATTTCTTTTACTGACGAGACTAAAGAGAATTTAATTTCAGCAGCGAATCCAAAGCTTGCTCCGAGGAACTCTCTTTTCGGTCCGCGATGATCGAAAAGTTTTGTTTGAATTCTCAACTTCAAAGCTCCTTTGACCCACAACCTTGCCATCATTTCTTTGTGATCTTTTTAAAAAGTGCACTACACACAAAGAAAGGATGGTATCCCTGTGACGAAATTGAGGCTCTGGAAAAGTGCGCAGGTTGTCCATCTAAAAGGAAGACTTATCACGCATGTGCAGCTCGTCCGCCCTCGTCTGTCGCCTGTCCTCATAATGGCACGTCGTTAACTTTGAGTTGAACTGCGCCCTTCTAGGAGAAGAGTATTGGCCAACCAATTTATAAGAGAACAACAAAGTTATTGTAAGAACAATATCTTGAAGGATAGTAGGAAGCGTCTGTAATATTAGATTTGTAAAACTGTTTTGCACTATCTATAACTTTCACCGTATCTTAGTATTTTTGCCCTACCCTTTGTTTACTTTTTTAACTCTAGTCTTCTCCTATCTATTTTATAGTATTTTCTCTCTCCACAATCTTATTTTTGCTCATGGTTTGTTACATGTTTGTGTATGTGTGTTTGTTTCTGCTTGTGTACCGACCTAAATTAGTATGACCAGTTTTGTGAAACTGGCTGCCTGCCCTTTTTAACGTTATGGTTATTTCAGGTAGCCAGTCCCCTCTTTTTCTTTTTATTTAAACGATTATATGTCTGTAATGTCACTAAATGGGGGAAATAAAGCATTTTGTTGTTGTTGTAATAGAAAACGATCAGTGAACCAAACGATAGTTTAAGGGATGTGTCACCCAATTACAGGTCTACCCTTGTTGCTAAGGGATATACTGTCTAATTGAAGAACCGAAGAATAACCGATGCACTGAGCCTTTTGTCTTGCTTATATTATTCTATTACTACTTGCTGGTAAGGATAAAAAAAACCTCACAAATATGAAATATTAAAACCAAAAGTTAAAATCTTCCTGCAGCGGAGATTTAAGGGACGGTTTGTTATGATTTACATGCGGTGGTCCTCAGGCCCGTCAAATTTCATGTGGTGATTACCTGCAAAAGGATAGAACAACAAAAAAACCCTCATTGATGAAATACAATAATGGCTCCTCGGTTAAAAACGCTAGTAATGTCTCAGTTGAAGAACACTCTTTTTCTGGGGAAGGGTGATAGGATTTATCTCCTAAGAAGGGCTAAAAACCGGATGTCGACAATTTATTTTCTCGCCTGTGTAGCAGTCGGCGCACGTGTAGGCCACGACACGCACGCTTGCTCTTCTCCTCGCGCGACTCCCACTGCGTGCGCGGTGCTCTGTCACTCAGGCTATACAGGATTCATTCTCGATACCAAAGCTCTTCCCTTTTGCACATGTCTAACAAGTATGACGGCGGGAAGAGCTATGGGCAACTCTACGGGACAAAAAGCTATTGAGGTCTCACAGCGCATGCTTGAGGTTTCAAACCAAAATGGCGTCGCTGTTTGAGATATCAACTATTGAAGCTGTTATTTATTCAAGGAAGGTTGTTTTAGGGGTTTCACTCAAGTTTGTGTTGTGAGAGTATAACCCGCACCATGTAAGTTTAGTTCTTCGCGCGTATCGAGTTGGCCAATCAGAAGAAATTTCAATGTTTCAACTGATAACTAATCAGAGCTGGAGGCTTCTATAGAGTTTCCCAGAGCTCTTCCCGCCGTCCTGTTAGACATGCGCAAAAGGGGAGTACTCTGGGGTCGAGTACAGATGTAGCTGCCTAAAACCCAGCCTCTAGCGGTCGCTGGATCTGGGGAATTTTAATAATTAAAGAAAGCGGGGCCGAAGAGAAAGATGGGGAGAAAAGGCGTTTCTATTTTTGTCCTTCCTATCACCCACCTCTCGCTCCGCGCCCGTTCCCATTCCCCTTCGCATGCCTCTCGTTTTTCTGTCGCCTTCCCTTCAGTAACCACCCAAGAAAAGCCTGTGGGGGGGGGGGGGGGTGCAATAGATGTAGTTAGGTTTGCGTATAGCCAATTAACAGCGATCCCTTACTGAAACGGGAATACCTATATAGAGGATATTACATGGCCGCGCGGAGATACGAATTTTCTTTTCGAGTGTTGAAAATATATTTCACGAGTGATCGCAGCGAACGAGTGAAGAAAAATACGTGTGAAGCCGATAACATTTTATTTTCACGTGTGAAGATATCATGTTTTCGCGCGAAAGCTCACCTGGTATTTCATTGGTATTTATATATTAATAAGATCTGATAACCATTTGAATTATGGATATTTACCTACGTTTTCCTTTTGCAGCTGTGCAAGGAGCAATTTCCCTGCGTAAGTAAACAATAATAAAATAAAATAAAAACCAAAGAAAAGCGTCGAGTGATTAGTTTAATGGAGATCAGAACTTATCAAGAGATAAGTTTTTGCGATTATCACATCTTGATGTATGGGGGTACAGAATTTATTCCGTGCTGCGAGAAATTGGGGTCGAAAGTGCATATGTGCCATTTACAATAAAAATGAATTCTTGGCTAAATGCAGCAGATAAGTACGTTTTATCAGTTATCTTAACCCAGATTCAAATTTTGATGAACTGAAATCAAAAAAATCAGTCAGTGATTCTTGATAACGTCTTAGCCTAAATGTAGTATACTCGAAGCAAAGCTCTTGAACAGAGGAGCTAAAGGGTTTTTTAAAGTTACTTAGTATACACCATATAAATCACGATTTCCTCTTAATAAACCTTGTGAAAGATAGTATTGGCCAGCCTTAGCAAAAATGTTGCAACTCTACAACGCCTTTCCACGTTGTTTGATCAGTCACTGGGCGGTCGTCCTTCGACAATTTCTGTTGTTGTTTTGTATCGTAGTCAGTTAGCTTAGTTTGAGCGGCCATGATCTACATTGCTCCAACTTTGAAAAAGCTTGATCGTACACGTTGTCTGTTGTGTTTTTAAAAAGCAAAAAGATAAATAAATAAATAAATAATAAATAATAGTATAATAATAGTAGGAAGAGCATTTACCTTCATTTGGCATCTCGACATGGAAATCTTTCAAAGCCAGGAAGAACTTTTTCCACGAAGCTTTCAGTGGTCCTTTGCCTTCTGTCCTCACTGTACAGGAACAGTTCTTACCGCCAAGTTCCTGCCAATAAAACAGACACCTTGAAAACAGGACTTCAGATTTCACTGCGAATGAGTTGGAAATTCACGATTAATTTAAAGGACTATGCGCGTAACTGAGCATAACTGAGCGCCATTATATTCCAGCATGGGAGATTTTTGTCATCTTACCTAAATGCTTTGAAATACCTCATTATAGGAAATTAACGATGCAGTTTATTATTGCATCTTAATTTACGTCGATTTCGGCTTTCCTTGGTCGGTTAAAAATTCAATTCTGGAAAAGTAGCCAGGGAAAGGTTTTAGTATACTACAAGCGTGAATATTGCAGTTGGCTAAATTTTTATCCTGGGTTATATCAACACTCATTGGCTTTCCTTTCGCCATGGCCAGAGTTTCGAGGCAATTTTAGTTGTACCGATTTGTCCTCAGCAAAGATAATTTTTCACTAGAGACTGAGTAATTTACAGGTCATGGGCTGATGGATTGTAGTTACTATGGCAACTGTAACTCAGAGTTCAACTTACGTCAGCGTAGGTAAGCGCCTTTTTCTTTTCCTCAGGGCTGGCCCTCGAACCAACGTACACGAGCACATTATTGCGAGTCTTCATGACGAAAACTGGAAAGAGCAACTTAAGTAGTAAACCAGAAAATGACGACAAGTGTTTTCTTCTCTAACTTAACTTTAGGCTGTTAGGCGCTGCACTTCTCTTAGCTTTAAATGAGGGCGAAGGAAATTTGCCATTACCATTCTCCCTGGATTACTTTACAACTTAAGAAATTGATAAAAAGATAAAACAAAATATAAAAGCAAGAACAAAGACGGACAAATGAATAAACGGAAAAGCTGACTTTGTCAGTCTTTAAATGCAAAACTTGGCTCTTATTCTTTTCTCGGAAATTGTAATTTTTATGATTAATTGGTAATAAGACTTCGTCTCGTCCAATTCAGTCTGTAGTCATAAACCTGAAGCGTGAAATAGGTACCCCTTTCGGGCGGAGCCTTCCCGTATAAGCCATTATAGAGAGTACCCCCACCCCCTCCACCCCCACCCCCCTCCCATCCCGGGAAAACGTAAGGGCACGACGGCGAAGTTTTCTTTATTGTTCTTTCCCATTCAACAGCTATTTAGTTCCAGGACAGTTCGCCCACAAGTTGGAATAGTTACGAAAGAGTTACAATAAAGAGATGTAATACTTTTGACATGACGTTCCCGTTGACGTAGTCCTCGTGGCTACTCAACTCCTCATTCACTGAGTGAGCATCGAACGTATCGCGCTTGTCTTAAAATGTCACCGGTCATCACACAGTTAACTATAGCTGTCACGAGTTCAATTAGAAACAACGTACCATCATCACTCATGTTGTTTAAGGGAGTGCGTGAGTTAGCTTCTTCCTTGCGAGGCACCTCAAGTTTAGTTTTTGCCTTGTCTGTACTCACTCTGCAAAGTAAAAGCTCCGCGATCGATATTGTCTTCTAACTTTATCGATTAATTTGAAAGGATAACACTATCAAAGATCGAATTTTTCTGTTAGTGACACAAGCATACTCGGAAAAAAAAGTTCCGAATTCCCTTCCCCTAACAGGTAGGAGTCGAACCAACATTACATTGCCTTGCATTTCATTACCGTTACATTACAATGCTTACATTGCATTAGCAGATATTACGTTGCATTGCATTGCATTGCATTGCGCTACTTTACATTACTTACATTGCATTGCATTGCATTGTATTGCATTGCCCTGCATTGCATTGGCAGACATTACATTGCATGCGTTACATTGCCGTTACATTACATTACACTGCATTACATTGCACTTGCATTACATTACAAAGTCGGATCGGCTCTGCCACGGAGCTACAGGATATGGGAGCTTTAGATCATTTAACTACGAGGTCCATGAGACAAACGTCCTCCACAATGCTAACATCTGAATATTCGTAATAAGACTGAGGAAGGGATGGTATTAAACTTTTTCGTTTTCTCAGTTTGAACCTCTATAATCCTGTATATTCATCGTTCATCTGATTGAACATAAATCATTTGCAGACGTAAAACGGTCTTAGTAAACCCTTATAGGAAATTATCTTGTGTCTCTTTTAACACTTCGTACTAATTTGCACATTCAGGTCTGTATGAGGTCTTAACACTTTGTTTACCGCCATTGCAGCCTGAATCTGTTTTCCCTATCTGAGGAAAATAGTTTTGGACAAATGCCTTTTAAAACGAATATTCGCTCAAACTTACAATTCGATGAATTATGTAAAACAACGTTATTGATGCACAAAATTGGCCAAAATCCCATCCTTTTGCTGTAATTTAAGGCGTTCTTGCTCTTACCAAGACGGCCCTACTGAGAAACCTTGGGAGGGTCATTCTATTCGGACCTTGAGTTGAGTGAAAAATACCTGATCAACTTGTTCTTGAATTCACTGTCCTCTAGATCTTTCTGTTAATAAATAAAAATAAATACAAAAGTCAGAGCTTCAAAGCTTTTAATAACAAAAGCTGGCTAAGTTTTTCTTCATTGAGGCTTCCAGGCTTTGCGAAACTGCTTAAGCTGCAACGAAAACTGGCTAATTTTGTTTTACGACTGACAAAAACAGAAATATGTAGTTACCTTGAGGACTGCGTTGGTATGCTGCTCTTTTTCGAACTCCTCCACACTTTCTAAAGAAACCAAGTCGAAAGAATCCTTAACTCTGCAGAATGCCTGTTGGAGACAGCTTTGGGGAGGACTATAAGCTTTTATTGTAATTTACTTACAAACGGAGGGAGGACCACCAATTTTCAGCCATACCTCTTCCAATTTTAGTAGCCAATCCCAATAAACAATAACCCCGCAGAAACCAGTCATATGGGAGGGTCCAAACAAGTCGGGCAGCTTGGACTTTCATACTTTGTCAAATAAATATTCATCAACTAAAGATCATATATATCGACAATATTCTGGTATAAAATCACTCTGGCCCCACATGCATTTTGATGGACTTGAGGATGTCAAGATATGGCAAGATAATAAAATTCTATCTTATTTACTCATCGTACTTTTCAAACATCACTGCGATTGTAAGGTTGTTTCCCAGACATTTTCTGCAAGCAAAGATTGCTACTGTTTGTCTACTACACCCGTCAGGATACGGATTCCGCCCAAATACATCTGGAAAAGCAAATTCAAACATACTTACCACAAATTTTATAATCAGCTTTAGGGTTTTCTGCCTATAATTTAAAAGAAAAAAATTCCCCATTGGTGGAAGAGAAGATAGTGAAGGAGGATTGGCTTTTTCATCTTAAAACTCCCAGTCCTAAGTAGAGTGCCGCATGCCGTACCGTCCCAGAGTTTCTCAATTCTGGCTAACGACGGTTAATGCATGTTATGCAAGAAAGTTGAGCAATCAAAATATGACCAGAAATGTGAATTGAATAATAATAATAATAATAATAATCAAACAGCCTAAACTCACATACTACCTGTAGTTTGTTTGATCCATTGAATTACGAATCACGAGCAATAACACCAATGCATCGACAGAGCGGTTTTAAATTGAGTGAAGTAATATGAACACTAAGGCAACTACTCTGACTAATATATTACAAGGAACATAAACGGCACAATGAACCAATCAGAATACGAAACAATTACATATAGAGCGGTTTTCAATTGAGTATCGAAAGTAATCCTGGTTTTGCTTTGGTTTTGCATTGCTTCGCTCTGTGATTGGCCAGCAAAACTCGCGCTACTTTCTCAACCAATGAGAAGCAAAACCAAAACCAATCGTGACTTGCATGCGCGTATTTTCCCGTGCTTTGCGTCGGTTACGCGTAATTACTTCAAATTCTGATTGGTTCGTTGCACTGTTTCGGTCTGTTGTGATTGGCTGGAGTAATTGCTTTGGTTTTGGTTTTACGACACTCAATTGAAAACCGCTCTAACCAGCGTCAAACGCGGGAAAATGCGCGCGACCAACAACCTCATTCCAAGGGCTTTTCCCCGCCGAGAGAAAAGCCCTGGCAACGAGGTTGAGCGACCAGGCCACCATTTGTTTTGGTTTTGCTTCTCACTCAGCTTCTCACTGGTTGAGAAACCGGTGCGATATTTCCTAACCAATCTCAGAGCGAAGTAAAGCAAAACCATAGCAAACGAGAATAACTTCCGATACTCAACTAAAAACCGCTCTAAATCATCATTGAGCCTTGCGTTTCTGTTTGCCACTTTACAAGAGGAGACGGGGAAAGGTTGTCCTCTACCTTGCAGGCACTCCAGTATCTATTGAGGGCTTGAAAACTGTGCAGCTGGCCTGGCTTGGGTTTTGGCTTGATCTTGAAGAAAACGAAACTGTCAATTATCGAGATGAATTTATGCGCCGCTTTCGACAAAGTCCCCTCTCTCTAGCAGGCATGTTATTGGGGATGGAGGGGGGAGGGGAAGGGAGGAAAGTTGATAGGGGCTTAGCAAACAACCTCTCAGATCCGATGTCCGCTAAAGCCTTTAGTAAGGGTTATGAAATTTTTTTAATGACCAAAATTACTGTCCTGCAAATACAACTTCTTGCTATGAGAATTCGGTGAAGGTACTAACTTTCTAGGGCAGTAAAGTTTGCGAAGATTTCCTTTGTTGGGAAGGAGAATAACATAAAATGAAATTCAAAAAAACCGCATTGATAGGATTTCGTGCGGTACATTAGAACCTTTAAAGCCTTTGGGATTACTATGAACAGCGCTGAAGTAACGAAAAACCCACCTTCGTTCCAACACTTTCGCGTCAAAACCCTGAATTTGTCCATTTCACATTTTGCAGTGCTGTGAACGGCAAAGGGTACCGAAAATACACTCGCAGAGCAAGTGTTTCTGCTCATTAAACCTGTTGTTTTGTAGTATCCGTTGCCGTTGTTATTGCTTAAGCTTCTACTAAAAACCGTTGTAAAAGATTAGGCAGTCAAGGCCGTTGCTAGCTGCGCAGCGATTCCAATCGAACATTACCTGGTAAACGCAAGATCCGGAGAAGACCACCACAAAGTCCTCAGAATAAAGATTCTCCTTACAGAATGGCATCACCACTGGTTCATAGTTCCACTGTTATGTAGACAAAAGAGTCAGTAACATCTAACTTTGAGTCTCCTATATGTCGCCCGGAATCTCTGCATGTGGGGAGTGGGAGTAAAGCCCAGATGAGTAATCCAGAGGTACATAGATCAGTGGGTGTAAAACAGAGAACGAATCGAGAGGTTGGGATTTCAACGTCATGAAAAGAGGACTACAATAATTAAAAAGTTAATTTCGTCTTGTGTCACTTCCACTTGGGGAAGAACACTGTGATGATGATGATAATGATGATGACGATGATGATGATGATGATGATGCGATTATGATGATGGAGATGGTGATGATGATGGTGATGGTGATGGTGATCATGGTGATGGTGCTGATGATGAAGATGAAGATGATGATGATGATGATGATGACGGATGATGATGGTGATGATGATGGTGATCATGACGATGATGATCATGGTGATGGTGATGACTTTCGGAATTTGTTTGTTTGTGGTAAAACAAAAAGTTACGGCTTGACTGGACACCAGAACGGGTGGCACCACCCCCTTTTTCATTGTTGCGTGACGTTTTGAAAAAGTGTTCTGTTATTGGCAGAATGTTGCGCAATTCCACATTTTGAAAGTGAGACCATTTGACTTTCCTTCCCTCAAAAGTGATCTCCCTTACCTTCTTGCCCTCAACAGGTACGTTCTTGAAATAATGCAGAATAGTTTTATTCTCTTTTGCTTCTACATGCCGGAATCCTGAGGCAATCCTGCAAGAGGGAAATTACCGTATTTCCTCGAATGAGGGCGCTTAATCGAACGGTGAGTGGGGACGGGAGGAGGCGGCGGTTAATCTAGGATGGGGGGGAGAGGGGGTGGGGGACGCTCATTCATTTTTTCTTAACACGAACTGTAAACCTATTTTGGCTAATGCACATAAAAGAACTCTTTAAGAAATAACTGGAAGGGACTTGCGGAAAATAGACTGTTCTTACATGCACTGAGGCCGGTGTAGTTGAAGGTTAAAAGATTGCAAATAAAGTGACAATGGAAACAGGTTTTCCTTGTATCCCAACTTTTTAAGAAAGTCACGGGGAGGGGAGGGAGGTGCTTATTCGGGGGGGGGGGGGGGGCGCTTACTTGCTATTTAGGTCGAGGGGGTGGGCGCTTATTCGGGGTAGGGGGCTAATTTGAGCTTAGGCGCTTATTCGAGGAAATACGGTAAGTAGTAAAGGCCCTCGTGTAGCAAACTGTCACTTGCTATCACTTTCCACTCATGATAACAATAACAATGACAATTATGGCGTGCGGGACACTTGGAGTGGCAACGCGTGTTTCGGGGGACAGGAGAGTCCAAGGTACGGAACTTGATATCGTGAACGGGTCATTGCGCAATTTATTTGCGCTGACATTGTAGTTGGCGTCATTTAAATTCGCTACGTCATGCTGACGAGTCCCAATAAGGACGAAACAGCTGTCCATGGTTACAGCCCTACTTTATCGAGTTTCGGTAATGTTGGAGTCTCGCAAAGTCAATTTTTTTAACGCAGTCAGCCTTGATTTTATTCTGATTAATTTCCAGCGCGCAAATCCTTAACAATTTTACAACATTCATACCCTCATAAATATCCACCCTCAAACGTCGGACGCCTCGAAATTAGCCAGTTTGCTGATTTAATCACGATCTTTCCAATTCTAGCAATCTTTGCGTAAGAGCAAACAAGACACAAATAGGTACCCAAAGGATATATGTGTGGGTTACACTGTCCACAATGCATTGCAAACCTTGCAAATCATATGTACTTATTGACTGAGTCAGGTCGGGCCGGACGGGAAAATATTTGGCTCGAGGTCATGCTGTACGGACCGAGCGCAGCGAGGTCCGTGTGCCATGACCGAGTGTTTTATCATATGGCCTCTTTAGACTCTTCATGAGCACGTAGAAGATGAAATTTTTTTTACAAAAAATGGACAAATTTGCACAGAAAATTGATCTAATATGTTGTTTGTATTTGTTTTCTTGTTGTAAAATCATTTTAAATGGTTAAACGCGACGAAATCCTCTAAATTCGTATCGCTCGGGCCGTACGTGTTCCTAACAGGGCCGTACGGGGCCCTCATACGGGGATTTTCTCAATAGTTTCACAATGAAAGTTCGCGCGGGGCCGTACGGGTCATATGATAATTAGCGTTAATAAGGGTACAACCCGATGACAATAGTGTGAGATACCACAGGTATCCCACACAAAAAGATAATTGGCTTGCACATTAGGTCACCTGACAAGAGCTGTTGACTTACCCCCCTTCATTGACCTCTATGCTCCCTCCAAAGCATTCTAGGAATTCCTCGGACTCATATCCTTCCACTTCACGGTGCTGCACGGCTTTGTCGTCCAACTATGAAAGAATAAGCAAACAATTTCCTTTAATTAAAAAGGCGAAAAATCAATCGCCACATTTGCTAAAAAAAATCAAAAGCCATGGGCGTTGAAAAAAAAAAAAAGACAAACCAACAGACTTTTATGGGGTGTGTAAATTCAAGAGCGATGTTTATTAATCAAAATTACCCTTTGCCATTATTTTGGCATTTCGATGTTCCAAAATATCTAAACTAGTAAGAATCCCCGCTAGTAGTAACACCAGAACGTCTTGCACAAAACTAAGTAAAGAATAAGGATTTAGAGAGGGGGTTGTTGGTAAAGGCCTTGGCGAGCTTAATGTAGTTTCGAATTGTAAGTTTTTGAAATTATTATGTTAGATTGTTTGGTTCAACAAGGACAACACCCTGTGGCCAGTTGCCCTAGGGTGTTGCAGTGTGGTGAGAATGTCAATTGACTTATGGAGGCCCAAAAATCATCCCCAACCCAAACCTAACCCTAAGCCAAGGAAGTGACCCAGAGGACGAAGCAACTGACGTTATATATGCAACCCCAACCCAAGCATATATTTCAGTCGAGGGTTACTCAGTATTTCTGTTCCCTGAAGGTGTCAAATACTTGGTCACGTGACATTCGTTGTTTCCCTTAAAGATACTAATTAATACTTACTAAGATAAAAAGGGAGCAAACACATCCTACTCACAATTAAGACTGGTACCTAGCTACGTGTCATCAAAACAAAGTGTTTTCGCGCAGTCAAAAAGAATTCCTAAGTGTGACAGCTTACAGAAGAATGGATCGGAGAAAAAGAACACGTTTCTTTGGAACATTTTCTGATCCCTGGCTTCATTTGGGTTTAATTCAGGCTAATATGCCTACTGGTTTGTTCTTTAATTTTTGCCAGGTATGGCTATCGAAGCGGAGGTCAGAACCGTGAAAATTCTTTTGAGAGTTATCCCAAAGCATTTATTTTCTTACATATGTGTCCAGTTCAACAGTTTTGTATGCTGCAGTCCCGTATTCATCTTGACTGGAATTGCACCCAATCCAAAAGTGGACATCATGCGAGATATCCTAAAAAGAAATGGTTGGCAATTAATAAAAGGAATTGAGTCTGAGCATCCACCCACCCACTTACCCATCCACCCATCCACCCATCCACCCATCCATCCGTCCGTCCGTCCACCCATCCATCCGTAGATAGAAAAGATAGATGGAAAACTTTATTTAACCACGGTAATTTTGTTCAAAAATTAACAATTATTAATAAAAATATACTACAATTATATAAAATCCTGCAATGCAATTAAATTATTGAATAGAATATATACCACAGAAATAAATCGAGACTATATACACGATAGAGAGATTGAGATTCTCTAATTTATTTTTGAAACCACTGATAAACGGTCGGTCGGTCGATCAGTCAGTCAGTCAGTCAGCCCGTCGGTCAGTTGGTCGTTCAGTCGATCGGTCGGTCGGTCGGTCGGTCGGTCAGTCAGTACTAGTCAGTCAGTCAGCCAATTTAAAACTTTAAAATACAAAAACATGCACGAACATTTGAGCCATCACACTTTTCGCCGTGTAAAATAATGTAGGAGTCACCGCTGTAGAATTTTCCATATTTTTCCTTGGGCCACTCTTTTACCTACAAAATTATCAGAAGAAATGATCCGTAAGAAACTCACGGGGATCCAGAGTTGTCTCTGTAAGATAAACAACTTTTTTAAAGCAAGTATTCTAACCGAAACATTATCTAACTATTATGGATTGACAATTTTATTTATTTTCATAATCAATCTAAAGCCTTGTAAGTGAATGCACAATTTGTTTGGGAGAATGTGCCTATCGGTGGTTGTAGGCTTGTGTAGGACTTTTATCTGTTTGAGAATTCATGGCTCTTCTTTACCTTTGCAACTATTACTTTTCAACCCCTCCGCTTGATCAAACCTTCACGGAGAATTTTAAAAGCTAACTCGTTAACACATAAAATTTGAAGAGATTTACAATGCTACGTTTGCCAAGTTTTGTTGGGATCTGCGGTTTTTGCAAGTATAGGTGAGATTCAGCGAGCGAATAAACCGCTACATCGCATTAGTTTTGAGTAATATTCAACTGATTGTCGTAAACCAGAAAGTAAGTGATTTTTCTGGCCAATAGCAACAGGCGCAAACAGCGCAATGACGGCTAATCAGAATTTAAAGCAAACTGATTGGTGAAGCCGGTGTTAAGCGCGGGAAAAAAGGGCCCGAATTAGCCACATTGATTTTGGTGTTTCTTCTCATTGGCTGAGAAAGTTGCACGAGTTTTGTCAATCAATCACAGAGAGAAGTGAGGAAAATCCGGAGCAAAGGAGAACTATTTTCGATAACCGTTCTACAACATCACTTGACCATACCTTATTATAGGAAATTAACGACGCACGTTGACAAGGCAAAGAAATTTACGCTATGAGCAGACGCGGTTTTGTTATTGAAATAATGGTACTGTAAAACAACAACGATGTAAAATAGTGTGATTTAAATTAACATCGACGTAAATTAAGATTCATTAAAATAACGCGATTTCAAATAAAGTGCATCGTTAATATCCTGTGATAAGGTGGGTAATTTAACGTAGCCGCGGGATTACTTTTGAATTCATTCCGTGAAAGGCATAATTTTATGGAACGACCGACCGCGGAGTTGATGCGACTAAAGCACAAAATGATTTCAATTCATTGTTTTGGAGAGAAAAAAGCTATAGGAAGGCACTAGAAAGTAGTACTTTTTTTACCTTTTTTTGGTACAAACCACCCTGTTGTTTGAAATAGCATATGTATGAATATTTATGGTTGGTCTGAAATTGCAAATACACTTAACAAATTAGACCCAAAAGATCGATGAAAAAAACTTAATTTTTCTTTCCCAAACGTTAACATGTATTTTCAGGGAGAAAAAAAAATTAGGGCGCATTAAATAAAACTTTTCCCATAAGAGCCAAAAAAAGTGCAAACAAAACCATGCTTTTTTAATTAATGTAAGAAAATAAATGAAAACAAAACTGTCCTACCTGAAACTTCTCAATTCTCCAAATTTTCGTTCCTGTCAAGTCCTCAGTTCCCGTCCAGACGGGTTCTTTTTCTGCCGAACACTTCTTAACCTAAATGTTGAAAAAGCAAATACAAAACACCAAAACATTTCTTAATAAAGTTATTTTCAAGTTGAGCCAAACTTCTAAGAAACTATTAATATGTTCTGGCATTTCTACAACAGCCAACCTTTCTGTCCTCCTTGCTTCCAATTTTTGCGACATTTGAGTCTTCCCAGTCATATACTTTTGCTTTGACCAATCCACTCATGTTTGCAAATAAAGCTTTCAGTGGCGATACTAAAGGTGTTGGTTCTCAAGACCGACAAACAAAGTCCTACTCTGGCTCGATCCAATACGGTGTCTATCACAGTTCAAACACCACCCGGAGATAACTGAATTCTGGTTGGTCGAGTTTACCTAGCGCCAGTTAAGTGGTATTGTTAGCGATCCTCGAACATCGTTAATTTTTAATCTTATAGGGCATCTGGCTCCTTCGAGCTTTGTAAAATTTCTCACAAATTCCCTGTTGAAATCTAGGAAAGCTTCTTTGCGGACAAAAACGTTAGGAAATTCTAAACGTTTTGTCACTAGCTCCCACTGTCTTCGCTTGTAAAACTTATAACTCTTATAAAACTAGTTCTTGGATCAGTTTGGAAACTGTCTTTCTATGGCGCCATGGAAACATGGAAATTTCTCAATGGATATTTAACAAAGGAAATAGAAAACACCTTTTCTGTGTTTCTATAGAAATGTCAGAAACGCGCCCAGGGAGAAGTTTGCAAAACACGAATAACTTCGAATCAGCAGCATCTAAAAATCGTATTTACAAAACAGTCTAAACTCTTGCTAAATGAAGGGGGTTGGAGTGCTGAGAAACTGTATATTAATAACAGTCAGACGTTTCGGGAATAGCCCCTTCATCAATGTTAATGAGGCCTTCCAAGGGGTGGCCTTGTGTCGCTTTGTCACTCGTTTAATTACGACTCTGTCTCTGGCTTGTTTCGTTAGGGACAAATGCCCCTGTCGCGTTTTTTCTGCTAATTTCTGTCGGTTATCGATGTTTTGGGTGTAGATTCTCGCCTGATTTCGGAACTATGTCGCTTGTCGCCTCTACCCCTTGGAAGGCCTCGTTTGCCGTTAGCAGCGACAAACGCTTGTGCTCAACTCGACTAATCTTTTAGTTATCCCGTTTATTAAAACTGTGCTGTAGAAACGCAAAATATGTTTTGTAATTCTGCGGAATGCTATTAAACCATATGGTTTGCAAACACTGTTTTGTGGGTTCTACAAAACAAAATCTTTTTATCAAGGTTCAACTTTAATAATACATGACTGCAAAGGGACCAAGTAATTTTAAATGCGCTATAGCAACGGATATCGATTAAACGATGCTCTTCTTTTCACACCTCACTTTTAAACTCCAGGGACTACACACTTTTCATTCATTTTGAATTGGATATTGTGGAATCAAACAAAAATGGTAAGATGACATGTAATGAGTCAGTGGTGTCCTGTTGCATCTTTGCAGCTAATTGCTTCCACCTACCTACCCCTCCCCCACACCTTATGACCAAACACACATGCACACAGGTTTGACCTTTCATCGCACCTTCGGAATGACATACAAACTTTAAACTTCAAATCCAGTTTTCAAGTTTAATTATGGCGGCGACTGACAAACTTTAAACCTGAATACAGAAATCAGCTAAGTAGATGGCAATCACCACACTCAAGCCTTTCTTCTGACCCCTTATAGCTTTGTTTTCTAAGAGGTCCACTACATCATCAGTGGCGGTGAAAAATGTAGTCTTTGGCTGGTTCAGAATTCAGGCATTATTAAAAAAGTGCAGAACTTTAAGTTATTCGGAGTACAAGGTCTAGCTATCTAAGCATAATTAGTATAAATCTACTAGCGTTCTATCACGAATGCCGTTTTCTTATTGGCTACGCTACTCGCTATCTATTCTGTGATAGATAGTGTGTAGCGGTTGTCAACAAAATGGCGGCCGCTTCTTCGCGTTTTCCGCGAAGTGTCTGTAAGGAGGATTTAGATAATTTACTGTATCGACATGAGTGCACGAAACAGACACCATTAGTCATCTCAAGGTTTGAGAACAGCACTTGGACATCAGGTTTTTTTAGCCGTGTCAATGAAGTCATATCACGGCTTTGCAAGGGCACTAGACTGCTAGCTATCCCTTTCTGAATAATCGAGCGGGTGCGCGAAGAATTCAAAACATGAAACGAACGAGTCGAGGGGGAGCTGAAGGGGAGGTCACGCCCCGCCCCAGTCTCTCACGTTTCTTTTCTCCAGTCTTGCGGCAATGTTGATGGGTTGCACTGACGACTACCCAGAAAGCTAGCGGTCTACAAAGGGACCTTGGTACAAATCAGAGCATTATTTGAAATCACTTTTACCTCACCTCTTAAACAAACTAAAGGGTGTGATGTTTGACCCCAGGCAAGTGGGCAGCGCCTTTGATCTCATTCGTAGGAGGAAAAAGGCTAGCAAAATTTAAAACATAAATGTTATGATGGATGGTGAAAATAGAAATCCAATTTAAGGGTAAGAAAGGTAACACAAACTAGAGCAGAAAGTCCTGAAATTGTTACAGTTAATCTGTTTTCGAGTTTTAAAGCATGTGTGACTATTGTTGAAGTGTAGCACTTAATTAAGTACCCCCCTCCCCCTTCACCCGAGCCTTTTCAAGATAGCTGAGTCAAGGCACAGCTTGAGGAGGCTCGCACCAGTTGTTTTGGCCCTGGGATGTACCTGTTGAAATCTAAATTTCCTATAGAAGACAAGCTTTGATTTCCTTGACACTACAGCACCTTTTTGAGGTATGACCAAAGTTTATTTTATCATTGGCTTCCAAGCAACAGCTGATACAATAGTGACGGTAACTCGTGGCAAACGATCTCATAGATTTTTTCAAATTTGGCCTAGAAGTTGTGGAACTTGAGTAGTTTACACTCTTGAAGTTTCGTTATGAAGTGTCTGACTGGATTTCGAGATGATTGACCTTTTTCAAAATGAGAGACCACGCGTTAGCGTCGCTATGGTAACAGCTGTTGCTTGGAAACCGATGAGAAAATAAACTTTGATCATACATCGAAAAGATGTTGTAGCCTTCTTGAGGCGATTTTTCATGCAAGGGAAAAGTCGCAAGTGAAGCGTGTTTGTAGGCATTTCTCTATGATGCATTAAAACTCAGAAAAGAGACAACTGAATTGTAATGTTCACATTTTTTATTATAAATATATCTTTATTTATTTACATACAATTAAAGTGCAACTCAGATGTATTAAACTAAATGTGGAACCAACGATTCCATTAAAGTAGAAAAGCGGTTCGTTCAACAAAACAATCGAGCTTTTACGTCAATTCTTTTGATTGTTTTTTTGGAAACGAAGAAGTCATTATTGTTGCCAATAATGGCTCCTGGACATCAAAGAAGATGATTAATTTTTATAAACAATCGGGTGTAACATTTTCCAGTCAGTTTTAAAACCATTTGAAAATAAAGACATAAATTAACAAACAAGACAAATGTAAAAACGTCGGTTGTTATATTCAAGTTGGTAGTTCATGACCACCGAACGTCGAATATAACCTTACGTCCACGTGTGCATAAACAAAATTTAGAACTTTCTGATAATGCTAAAAAATCAGTTTTTGAGATATGACAATTTTTTTACATCGATTCCAAGCATGTTTTTGTTTAATACATCTGCTTGCACTGTCACTTATATAAATGTTTCATTTCTGCTAATGTACAGCTGGAACGTCAGTCAAACATTTTCCGTATCTTTATAGATTGCGTGCTGAGCATATTGCTAGTATGCTAAAGGGAGTGTACCCTTACTGAATGCCAAAAAATTCTCTATGTCGCCTAGGCTATAAAAATCTCAATGTCATATTGTTGTTCGGCTGACAAAATAGATTTCAATTGAAAGTAATTGTTGCTTATTTTTAAATAGGAGACAAGGAAAAAGTGTTTTATTATATGTCTAGTGTTTTTCGGTCCTTGTGGAGTTAAGTAAACGTACTGCTTTGACTGGTAGAAGTGATCTAAATTAAAAAAACATTGCTGTATATATCTCAATCTCTCTAAATATGATTAAGCTTATACTAAAGTACAAGAACTGATGGACAGCTCTCCATTCTGCGCTACTCATAGATAAGCTGTTTCAAAAATCTGTTTACAGTTCCTTGAAAAGAATTTATCATAGGAGTTAATTCTTGAAATAAGGAACTTTTACAAAAGGCAAAACTTGTCAAATTTTGGTCAGAAAGTTGTGGAAAATTAATCAAGGGTCTCGCATCAACATTCAAGTTCATCTTCAGGGATGAGTGGGTATGGAAAGCCTGCAAAAAGATTAGAAACGACAAAATCAATTGCAAAAATACATGGAGAACGTGTTAAGTAAGGGATAGAGAAGAACCATCCTCGGTGGAACAGAGCGCTTTTCAAACGTTTGCGTATTTGCCGAGCTTTGTCTTTTTCGTCTTTGCTTTTTCGCTGTTGTTTTAATTTGTGCTCTTTTTTGAAAAAGTTACCCCCGGAAACATAATTAGTCATAGGTCGCCTCCGCACACTGATTACTTCATTGCATTTATCGTACTTTATCAAGGGTGTGTGTGTGTGTGTGTGTGTGTGTGTGTGTGTGTGTGTGTGGGGGGGGGGGGGGGGGGGGATCAGGCAGAAGGGGGTTGATCCACACAGAAGAGTTTTAAAATTGGTAAACTATTACAATGGCTGCCATACCTGTAGCCTTTGCAAGTTTTCCTGGAGAGTTCTCATCGGCTACAACCAACTCATACGTAATGAAAAAACTGAAAGGGAAAATATATTTCACATTTAGCCGCATTTATCTCACATTTGTTTTGAATGTCATTTAGCCATCCAGGTCATGTATATCAAGTTAAACTGAGTGATCTTAACAACCTATAAGCGTGTATTTTATTGGCGTTTTCACTAATCCGTGAAAATCTGCTGCCTTTGTTTTTAGATCACTTTTAGCTTCTGTTCTCCGTCTTAACTTGGGACATAAAACTAAACTTTGCGACGAAAGTTAGAAAGTTTGAAAATCCTGAATTTTGATTTATGGGGCACGAGATCCATAGTAATTACCTCTATAACTGTTAATTGTAATTAACAACTGCCCAGGATTTTTAGTGTGGTACTTGGGCAGCAAAGCTCTTTTGGGAAGTAATTAAAACTGCTTACTCACCTGGAATAAGGAAGGTTGCTGCACTGGGGATGCGAGAGATCACGTTTTAACAAACCTGCCGGTCTGTAAATAACAACTCTCTCAAATGCCTCCCCAAACCTGTCAAAAGGTATATAGTATTGTGATTGTTAGCGAACAGTCTGCCTTTCCTTATACCTAACGTACAGATATTACTGATGGTGTGATATGGGTGCTACCGGAGTGACGTGAAACCGTCTTATAAACTGCAAATCAAACAACATAATAGTTTTGTTGGCCAAGACCGGAGCCAAACATAACGAGAACCGAAGTGAAGCTAAATTTAGAATGTCATTGAAGACCAACAGATACCGGACGGGTGACAAAGACTCCTTTCATAATAGCGGATGAATTTTGCACATGCAAACGAGGGTATTTATTTATTTATTTATTTAGTTATTTATTTACAGATTCAGTGCAGAGCACAAGGCGCATAAAACAAAAAGGCACTAGGTCCCCTGCAAGGGGTAGTACGGCTAATTGCAATACTGTATGAAGGGGGTTGTGGTCATACAAATAAAGCTACTTGTTGTTGCAGTAATAAAAGAATAATTTGTCGGGCGCCATTATATAAAGGATCTATTGTCACTTTTTTGTTTTGTTTTGAGTATTCTACCAGTTGTTAGTATAAATCTACTAGCGTTCTATCACGAATGCCGTTCTCTGATTGGCTTTGCTACTCGCTATCTATTCTGTGATAGATAGTGAGTAGCGATTGTCAACAAAATGCCGGCCGCTTCTTCGGGTTTTCGAAGTGTATTCGTGGAGGATTTCGATAATTTACTTGTTTAGTTTTGAACGACTAGTAGATTTATACTAAAACAATTAGATTATTCGCTCTCGATTTCTATGCGTAATAGCTGATTCGGGCTGCGCCTTCATCAGTTATCACGCGATAGAAATCGAGAGCGAATAATCTAATAAGGGGGTGGGACTGCAGCTTGTATATCAGTATATCGCTGTACCTGTTTTGCAACCTTCTGCAGATGGATTTGACCAGTTGAACGCACATTTCACTGCACCCTGACATACAGTGTAAATCCCGGATCACAAGAACAAAAGGAGCATTGTTTGCCTTTGATGCGATCACAGATGGGATGTATCTGTGAATTTAAAAGGAAAGAAAGAAAACAATATTTAATGTAACTGGATTTCTATTAAATAATTTGACGCTCCCCGTATCCGCAACATCAGGCGTTTTGTGATGTTTTAAGGTAAATGATATTGTATCTATTTTTGCCCATTCTCAATTTGTTTTCCTTTATGCGTGACAATCTGGACGTGTTTGAAATTGAGTTAGGTTCAGTAACGCAAGTTCGACATTGTAAGTACGTGATTAGCTCTGATTGGACTGTGAGTATGTCACGGTTGTCTTTATAAGGTTTTGAAACCTTCGTACTTCTCAGTATAATTTTCAGGACAGACAATTCAATGCTGCGTTACTGAATTTCATGGAGTACTACGATCGCGGGAAATGAATAAAGTTTACTTCTAAGCTTAATGTTGCTAAGATAGCGATACATCGACCAGTACATAGAACGAAATCTCGGATTCAATGTACGTGTTATTTCTCATCAACATACCTTAATAAGTGGTCCAAGGCCGTACAGGACTCCCAAGAAAGAGAATACACAGGTTGGTTTTCGGTGTTTCTCATTTCAAGGAATGGCCTTGGAGTCAGAGTGAACAGATGGAAACCACTCAGATTCAAACCTTCATACTTCAAGCATGCTTCAAGACATGCACTCAAATGTTCTCTATCATACAGCTCCACCCACTCAGATAGTTTTTCCGTCATAGAGATCAAAGATGTTAAGTCATGACGGAAATCTGTGGGCTGGACTTTAGAGGGTCCGCGAACTGGCGCGGTTTGGGTGGTTTGCTTATGTGGCAGTTGTTGCTCACAAGGAGGACTGAATACAGCTTCCTCCACATAACAAGATTTTCTCTTGGCCACCTAAAAACAAAATAGTGTTAATTAGAGTGGCGCTTTATTGGAAACGAGGTTGATGGGTTTGTTTAATTGTTGCTGAAGAAGGTGAAGACTTAACACGATTAAAAAAAATGTCTCTCGACAGAGGACTAATAAGGTTTCGGCAGTGTCAGACCAAGTTTGAATTTCACTACAAACAACTATTTTGGAATAAATTTACGTGGTGACAGATGCTTTAATCTGGGGCACTAGGCCTTAAAACTGGAATTCACGTGCTGGAATTAATTTGCATACCTCCGTGCAACCAAAGATCCCGGCACAGTTCCCTCCCACGCAGTCGTTTTTAGGGGAGTCGTATTTGACCTGCTCCCAATAAAAAACGACTGCGTGGGAGGCTAAGCTTTCAGTGAACTTTGTTAAGCTGGTTTTGTGGGAGTTACAATTGAATTCTGATTGGATAATCAATATCACAAAAGTATTTGAATTTATGAGGAGTCGCAGAGCTGCGCGCGCTGAGCTGCAAAGGTCTGTGGATTTGCGCATGATGCTGTAAAGTGCGTTTACTAACTGTCAAGGTGTGAAAATTCCGGGCGCAGAAATTTACGATGTAAATGTACAATGGTGATGTAATTCAGACATATCTGGGAGGCTACAAGCCAAATTTTTGTTGGGTGCAATTCGTTTTTCTGCTGAGGAGACTCAATTCAAATGCGCGTTCAGTTGTAAACGTCAAATCCCTTGGTTGCGATCGACTCTGCCCTGCTTCCAAACCCACCTTTGCAATATAACGAAGCTTATTTGGGAAACTACACCCTAACCTAAACCTGGAGAAATGTAGCTTCTTTGTTTCGAGAAGACAAATGCTCGAGGAGCGAGCATACAAGAGTAGGAGCATGAACACGAACCACGCTTTGTGGTTTGTGCGTTATTTGAAATTCGTTTCCGTTTATGGCTTTGAGATCCAACCTCGTTCCCAGGGCTTTTAACAGTTTCCAAGTGAGAAGCCCTGGGAACGAGGTTGCAAGATGACGACATCAAGCGAGAGATCTGGGGACAACATCTGTGATTGGTCAGATTTATTTCAAATTTATTTCCTTTTATGACAAGGCTGACGCCACGCGCTTAACGGTTTTTCCGTCGCTTACGGCGCATACCGCAAGAAAAATTAAAGAAAATCGGACACTTTCATGGCCTTATAGCTAATATTTGACAACCATTAAGTTGTTCTTACCCTCATCCTCTTAAACACTCGTGTGATTCTCTGTTTTAATTGACTGTAACCCATTTTCAGCTCAGTTTTTGTTAACTTTGTCAGAAGCAGTGACATAAGTTGTTCACGCTCTGAAAGTCAGTGAAAATGACGAATTTTGGAGATGGCGCGAATTTATGTACTCTTTATGACGTCACTGATGGCGCGTGGGGCATTCTGCTTTATGATTGGTTAAAAATTTAAAATGTAGCTGGCGCAATTAATAATAATAATAATAATAATAATAATAATAATAATAATAATAATAAGTAATAGTAATTGGACCGAGTGGAGTACAATTCAGGGAGTAATCGCGCGAGTAATTTCAAAATCAGCCGAGCGCGAAGCGCGAGGCTGATTTGAAAATACGAGCGCGATTACTCCCTGAATTGTACGACACGAGGTCCAATTACTAATTAATCGTATCTATAACAAATTTCGAGGTCCAATTACTAATTAATCGTATCTATAACAAATTTCGGAATTAAAAATTTCTTTTGGGAAGGTCTTTTGAGCGAAAACGTCTGTAGCGCTTTCCATATGTTTTGAAAACTGTAGGAAACGTTTGCAAAGGAAGCCATTAAAGCGCGCGTAATTGACGTGAAAATCACGTGGGTATCCAATTACAGGTGTCCAATTACAAAAAGTTCAAATTGGATACCTGTAATTGGACACCCACGTGATCGCGCGTCGATTACGTGACAAATAGGCGCGCGGAGAACCAATCACGATCGAGAATTTTGTTATAGATACGATTATAATAATAATAGTTATCAGGTGAGAAAATGAGTCGAAAAGCCGAATGAAAACAAAACATCGTAAATGTGTCTAACATTTTGACAGAAATAAAGCAGATGGGCAAAACTTTAATGTTAAATGTTGGTCATGTTTGAGAAACCCGCAGGGGGTTCCTCTACGTCCCTTAACTTTTTGTACTGTACTTCGTGTAAGTATCGGCATATGCTCGACCACAATCGGAGTTACCGAAGAATAATTAGGGTCGTAAGATTTTCTTGTTTGGAAGATCTTGAAACTCTGTTCAGATTTCTGTAAAAAGCCCGTCCTGTGTCGTTGAATTTGGGAATTATACTTGGCAGGAGATAGTGGGTTCTATTGTTAAAACTTCTGATTCGGTGAGTAGAACTTTGACGTTGAAACTTTTAGCTGAAATTTGTGTACAACGGCGCTGCGAAACAAGTTTCAGCAGGCGTTGCACCGTGTAACATGGTCGGTTTCATGAACCTTTTTCGAACTTCCGTTGCGAGACAAGTTTCACGGAAAGTAGAACCGCTTTCTACTTCTGCAATGGTCGCAACGATCGCAATGGTGATAAAAGCAAGAGTTTCACCGTGTAACACCACTTCGTGAAACTGGTCTCGCTCGGTCTTGTCACACTACGCTCTATGCCAAGATGTAACAACATTTCGAGACCAATCTCAACGTTCCCGAACAAGTTTCGACCTTTCATGTTTAATACATGGTGCAATGCCTGCTGAAACTTATTTCTCATCGCCGTTTTCACACAAGTTTCAGCTAAAAGTTTCAACGTGTAATGTACATGTCATCGGCTTCCCGTGGGGTCGACCCCCGGGCCTACCAGGAAGATATGGGGGGAATACAAGGAGATGGATGGGATTCTTTGCCCGAGGGTAGGGGAAAATCTTGACATTGTTTTAGGATCAAAGATTAGGGGTGGGGGAATTTACAAGTTTGAAAAGGATGTTACAGGGATTTTCAGCTGAGAGACACCTCACCCAGGAACTTTGTCTTGAGAGATTCCCCGACCCCCGGGGAAATTCCTCAAGTTTGCTTCACTGATTTTACAATCCCCTGGTTAGCCCGGGGGTCGACCCCACAGGGAAGCCGATGACATGTGCATAATGCACCTATCAATGTTAGTCCCGAGGAGGGGGATACGGGATGATGGGGTGGGGACTTTGATCTGAAACGCAAATTTTGTGTCAAACCTCCCCACCCTTGGGTAAAGTTTCGAGTTCAAAGTTCCCTACTGTAGGGATTGAGACACGAGAGGTTGACCTCTTAAATGCTTAATCTTAATGCTTGCGGTCAGCGGTCAGCGGAGCAAGATGGCTGCCTTTTTCTTCGCTCTTGAAGAAATTGTAGTGAATTGCAGTTTAGTGTTCTGTAGCGTGTGATTTAACCCATTTGTGTAATATTACGAGTGTCTACCAGTATGATGGCTATTAATTACGACCAATTTGCCAAAATCTTAGACGATAAACTTAGTCCACTCAACTCGAAAATCGCCGAGTTGAAAAAATCTATTGATGAAGCGATGAATCATGTTGAATTTGTGAATGCGAAGTACGATGAATTGCTACAGATGATGAAGACCTCAAATGATGAGAGAAAGGCTTTGCAAGATGTGAATAAGATTTTGCAAGATGAGAATAAAATCTTGAAGGCAACAATTCACAGCATAGAAAGATCACTGGAATCGGTCACGAAAGCCAACCATGATCTGGAGCAGTACACTCGCAGAGAGTGCGTGGAAATCCGAGGAATTCCTGTTGCTACTAATCCATCAGAAGAGCAAACCAACAATATTGTCAAGGATGTCGGTAAACTAGTGGGAGTGGATATTACTGAAAACGACATATCAGTGAGCCATCGAATGCCTCAAAGTCAACAAAGTCAACCACGCAAAGGCAAGCCTGGACCACCGGCTATCATAGTCAAATTTACGAAGCGTGATGTCAAAGATAACTTCTACCGTGCAAGGAAGCAGCTTAAAGATTTAACAACTCAAGATCTTGGATATCCCGAGAAAAACAAGATCTATCTTGCAGAGAGTCTGACAGAAAGGAATCGAATGTTATTCAAAGACTGCTTAAAGACAAAGAAGGATAAGGAGTTTAAGTTCATCTGGACACTAAATGGAAAAATCTTTATGAGGAAAGATAAAGACTCTCCTGTTCACCTCATTGCTAACAAAGAGGATCTTCAAAAGATGCAATCTAGATAAGTATCTATATACTGGACTTTTGACGATTTGATGTATTGTTTAAAATGTGCTACTGGTACTTGTGTCACAGATACCAGTGAGAAGGCCTGTGATTTGGCTAATTCTCTTCCATCTTTAAGTGTCACTTCTTCTAGTAATATTCCGCATCTCACTGACTTAGATGCTGACCTTAACATGCCTTTGGATAGTAACTTTGGTTTTTATAGTACTCATGACTTTCATAGTAATTATGACATCAACGAGTGTCTACTAAGTGATCAATCTTTCTCTTTGATAAATTGCAATATTAGGAGCCTATCAGCTAATTTTGACAAATTGTCCAATATGTTATTAGAACTATATTTTCCTTTTTCACTTATTGGTCTTACTGAAATCAAACAGAAAATTGGCGAATCTCCTATATCAAACACTGACTTATATGGATATCAGTTTCTTTCACAGCCAAGCCTTTCCAATGCTGGGGGAGTTGCTTTCTACATAAATGATAACTTAAATTTTAGCATAAGACCTGAATTTACAACCACTGCTGAGGGTTTTGAAGCTTTATGGATTGAAGTGCATAATAATCGTCATTCAAATTTATTGTGTGGAATCATTTATAGACACCCAAATGGTGACTTAGAACGGTTTATTGAATATTTGAGCTCCGCAGCTGATAGAATTAATCAAGAAAACAAAACCTGCATAATCATGGGAGACTTTAACATAGATCTTTTAAAACTAGAATCACACTCAGCAACTGATAGTTTCCTTAATACCCTGGGTTCTCATTTTTTCCAGCCCTATATATTGCAGCCAACAAGAATCACAGATCATTCAGCAACTTTGATTGACAATATTTTTTTCAATTCAATTGAGCACTTTACAATTAGTGGTAATATAGTGCATGATCTCACTGATCACCTTCCTAATTTTATAATCTTTAACAAATTTTCAACACTTCCTTGTAATGTCAATGTATTCAAAAGAGATTACTCGGAATTCGATCAGCAGGCCCTAGTCAGTGAGATTCAATTAATTGACTGGGAATCTGTTTTTATATCCAATGCTAGTCCATGCGATATGTTTAAATCATTTTACTCTAAAATTTCTAATATAATAGACAAACATATACCAGTCAAACAATTATCTAGGAGGGAACTGAAGCTTAAATCAAAACCGTGGATATCTAATGCCCTACGGAAGTCCATTCAGATTAAAAATAATTATTACAAGAAATACCTTAAGACAAAATCTACCTATTACCATACAAAATTTAAGCTATACAGGAACAAATTAAATCACCTTCTTAAAATAAGCAAAAAACAATATTATAATAAATATTTTTTTCAAAACATTAAAGATGGCAAAAGGATTTGGATGGGTATTAAACAAATAGTAAAATTTAAGCCACAAACTAGCCAGAGGCTCATTAAGATTGTAGATAACAACTCTGTAATAACTGAACCTAAACTTGTTGCTGATGCATTTAATAATTATTTTGCCAATATTGGAAAAAAATTAGAAAATGAAATACCAAGTGCACCCAACAGCCCAATGGTATATTTAAACAATCCAACATGCAATAGCTTTTTTATTTTTCCTGCCACATGTAGTGAAATCGAAGCTGAAATATCACAGTTAAAAACTGGTAAATCTGTAGGACCATCCAGCATCCCAATTGACATACTAAAAATGTTGAAAACCTGTGTATCCAAACCACTGGAGATTGTTTTCAATGCTTCTCTTTCAACTGGTGTTGT